>JAHOYR010000009.1:5641750-5834959 GCA_023213295.1 Bruguiera hainesii
ACACACACACACACACACACACACACACACACACACACACACACACAAACGATGGTTTAGAGAATAACTGTCTTGATATACAGTAATGAAACAGTTGGAAGTAAAGGTAGAAGACCCAAGAACAGAGTCAATTCATTGTCCTACATTTTTATTCTTTTTTTTCATTTATTTTTGACGGCAAATCCGGGTTAGGTAATGCAGTGAACTACAACTTCAAAATAGAAAGACTTTAAAAAAAAAACAAACAAACAAACAAACCAAGAATCGCTAAAGAGGAGGAAGAGCAGAATATAGAGAGAGAAGAAAAGGGGGAAATTAATAACCTCTGGGTCCTAAGGTAAGAGAAACAGCGTCAGCTAGCTTGTCGATTCCAGCCTGCAATGTCTCTCTGCATTCTTTGCCGAAAGATATCTTCTTTGGGCCTGCTCTCACCACACAACTCCTCATTCTCCATATCCCCTCAGCCCTTTTCTTCCCATCAACCTTCAGCAACAATGATAACTCACCTCCCCATTTCTTGTCATTCAACTCCTTCTGCAACAACCACAACCACAACAACAACAACAAAAAAGAATCATTCAGTGAAAGTTAACAACATGGGACAGAAATTCAGTCGAAAAGAGGGACTAACGGTCACAGAGACAATCGGGTTTTGAGAGAAAATCGATGCTTTTGAGACCGGGAATGAGAAGGCCACAGACATCTTCTATGCGTCGCTGTGCATAAGCCTTTTTAGGTCTACATCGTTTTTTAAAGAGGTTTACAGCGTTTTTTTAACGGTGGGTGTCCTAACCACCCACCCAGACAAGCACCCACCCAGACATTTGACTTGAGTAGACTCGGTAATAAGAGATCAATCTCTTTTAGTTCTACGGAGTGGATCAACCAAAATTTAATTAAAATACATATTTATTAATAATTATCAATAATTACTCATAACAAAGATATAAATAATTAATTCTTTATATATTCATATTTCTATCTATATTATATTAATTTATTAATGAGTTTAATCTTTTTTTAATATTTTAAATAAATTAAATTTTTGACTTGTATTTAATATATATTAAAATTTATTTAATTTATATTAACAATTTTTTATATATCTAAAATTTATTTAATACAAATATTTATAATTAAGTAAGATAAAAAAAATAAAAATAATAACTAAAAACAGAAAAATAATCTTAAATTTTTATTTTTATTTTGTTAGAGAGAAAAATAACATTTTTAATTTTACCTTTTTTTTAAATAAAAATTATTTATAATTTTATTTTTTTTATTTTTTTATTTACTTAAAAAGAAAAAAAATTACTTTCAATTTTTTTTGTTCGTAAAAGAAATACTAATAATTTAAGTATCTTTTTATTTTTTTAATTTAAAAAAAAAGTAAAAATGCACTTTTTATTATAAATTTACTTCTCACATAAATTTATATTAGTCTGTATGTATATTATTATTGTCAAAATTGAAAAAAAGTCATAATTATTCTTTTTTTACCATATGATGATTTTTCCTTAATTCACAAATTAAGGCTATCAAATGGCAATTTTTTCTTAATTCATAAATTAATATAGTCACAATTTTTTCTCAATTAATAAATCGAAGGAAATAAAATAATAATAATTTTGAAAAATAATCTTCTCAAAATTTTCTCTTTTTGTTTACTTCAAAAATTAAAAAAAAAATACTCAAAGTTTTATTCTTTTTATATTTTTTCTTTTTTTCTTTAAAGGAAAAATATATTTACAATTTAAGTACATAATAGTTTTCACCTCTTTAAGAATAAAAATTTATTTAATTCCTTTTAACAAATTACCCTTTTTAGAAAATTAAATAGAAGATTATTTAAATCCCTTTTAATTTTTCTTTCTTTCATTGTATATTTATCTATCTTTATAAAACAACTATAATATAATGGAAGAAAAAACACTATAATGTAAGTTTTTTATTATGTCTAAATTTTTAATTGCTTTTCATAGATTTTTTCTTTATATCTTTATTTCTCTATGTGTGATTAAACATCTAAGTTTAATTTTTCATTATATTTAGATTTTAATTTTAACTTTTTTTTTTACCATTTAATGTAGCACAACTATAATGTAATAAAAGATAACATGTCAATGTAAATTTTCACTATTTTTAGACTATTAACTTTTTTTTAACATTCAATTCCAAGATTATTGTGTTTTCTTTTTTTTTTTTACTCTAAATTCCAAATAGTACAAGAGATGTTTACTATTAACTTTTATAAAATTGTATTTGTAAAGTTGATCTTTTTTGTTTATATTGATTCTATTATATTATTCAACATTTATTTGAATATATAATTATTTTTTTGCAATAGTATAATAATTAGAGTTTATTTTAATACTTAATATACACTTTTTAAAATTTAATTCCCTTTATATTTTTCTTATTTTATTTTTTTAAAAAAATATACTACCCTAAATTTCCTATATATTCTCTTAAAAAAGAAAAATAAATAAATAAATAAATATGCACATTTCAACCAATATTATAAACCTGTATGTCGTATAGGTCCAATATTAGTATATATTATAATTAGTAAGATTGAAAGGAAGTTGGTAAAATACTTATTTGATGATATTTATTTAATTGTAAGAATATGAAAGTTTTTAATTTAAATTATAATTTTTTTTAGCATATCCTTACAATTGTAATATTTAATATTAACTTAATAGTTAGTTTATAGTATTTTTTTATATTTTAATAAAATTAAAATTTTAACACATATATATTTACTTAATTTATTCAATTATAATTTACTATATTCATGTTAATAGTGTTTCATGCATATTTAAAATTCATAAAATACAAATACTTATAATTAAAAAAATAAAAAGAAAATAAATAAATAAATAAAACCTATCACTTGAATCTAACACTAGTGTATATTATAGTTAAAATGTTTATGTATAGATATTTATTTAATTTTAAAAATGTCCAAATATTTAATTAAAATTTAAATTTTTTATAGATTCTTATAATTTGTAATATTTAATATTAATTTATTAATTAATTTGCAATCTTTCTTAGTAATTGAATATAATTAGAATTTCAATATATATCTCATTTATTTTATTTACTTAATTATGATTTAATATGTATTATAATTTATCAAATTTATAATAATTTTTCACATATATTTAAAATTTGTGCATTGTAAATATTCATAATAAAAGAAAAAAAAAAGATAATGTCTAGAAAAAGAAAAAGTAATCCCAAATTCCTTTTGTTATTTTTTATAGAGAAAAAATATTTTTGAATGTACGTTTTCTTTAAAAAGAAAAAATTACTAATAATTTAATTTTTTTATTTTTTTTCTTTTTATGTTCATAAAAAACCTCAAATTACTTTTTGTGTTTTATTTAAATGAAAAGTTACTCATAATTTAAATTTCTTTTTATTTTTTTCATTTAAATAAAATACAAGTAAATATACATTTATCAATAAATATAATAAATCCCATATGACTGGTTTTCATTTTATCTTTTATTTCTCAAAATAAATAATATGGGTATCATACAAATTCAATGCTACTATATAAATTAGGTCTCCTTTTTGTTTCTTAATAAATAATATGGGAAAAATTAAGAGAAAATTAGTGATTTTGAATAATGTTTTAAGTAAAAAAAAAATACTTATGTAACAGTATTTGCTTAATTTTAAAATTTTCTTTTATGGACTATTATAATTTATAGTATTTGACATTAACTTAGTTTTTTTCAATATTTTAAAAGAATTAAAATTCAACATACATCCAATTTACTATTAATTTCAATTTTATGTGACTATTTTTTTCTAAGAACAATATAGTTGTAATGCAACGAGAGTAACATAATAGGTGTTCATTAATATGATGTAATTAAGTCAAAGAATTACTTAATTCAAATAATAATAATAATAATAATAATAATAATATATAAATCATTAATAAACTACTCAACCTTTTACATAATTAAACTCTTTTTTCAAATTTAAATTTAAAATAAATTACTTTAATTAATTATTATTAAAAGTATAATTTAAATTTTATTATTTTAATATTTTTATTTATTAGATATCTATTATTTATGTATCATATAGACTTAAACCTAGTAATAAATATATACATATATATTAATTCTTGGCAAACATAAAACAATGCCTTATCATAAAAATTAGACAGAAGTGTCAAAAAATTAATAATTACATCTAACATATTTAAATTAAAAAGTATTTTTATAGTTAAATGTAAAGAAAATTACTAAGACATTTATGGAAAATTTCAATTATACATTAAATTTTTAATGACTAAATTATAAATTTAAATAAAATTTAAAATAAAATTGTACCTTAAATGAAGTTTGAAGATAAAATTATAAAATTTGGCATTTTAAGTTAAAAGAAGTCAAAATTAATCCTACGTGAAACTATTTCAATTTTCTTAATTTTTTAATAGTTTCATTCAAATTTAACCATATTTTTGTTGACTTTGACCAAAACTAATTTTATAATAAAATTAAATAAATTGAACTAACTATTCTAGTTCAATTTTTAAAAATATGATATAAATTCTAATTTTTAAAGGCAAATGCCTATATTAGACCTAATAAAACTTTTGAATATTTTAAATATATCTAAATATATTATACTCTTATCACCATTATATATATATATATTTGCACCAAAAAATGTACATATTTATCTCCTTGTATTAAAAATGGATGAAGTCAATAACTTATGATTTGTGTCGAACATTTTCTTTTAAAAAAAATAATAATACTTTTTTCCTATGTACATTTGTTACTTATTTTCACCAACTATTTTTTAAATAATATTTTTATAACAATAATTATGTATACCATTTATATTAGAGATAAGAGAAAGTGTGGGGTAAAGAAGGAGAAAGTAAAAAAGAGAATGTAAAGAGGAGAGGGAATATAGGAAGAAAAAATGTGGAGGGAAAGTAGGGACGGTGTGGAGAGAGAAGTGAAAGGAAAGAGAGAAAGGTAAAGAGATGAGAGAGATTGAAAAGATAAATTGTTCGGAGATAAGATAGAAAAAGAATTTAGAGAGAATAAAAAGGAAAGTGGAGAGAGATATGACAAAAAGATTGAAGAGATAAAATTTAAAGTGTGCATAAATAAAAGAGAGTACTAGAGAGAGTATAGAAAGAGAAGGCCATGAATTTAAAGAGAGAGTGCATAAAGAGAGAGAATATAAACAATAAAAGTATAAGAAAAAGTGAGAGAGAATGAGTAGATAAAGAAAACGTAGAGAGATATGAGAATATTAGGAGAATATGATTGTATTAAGTAGAAATAGAAATAGAATTTCAAATTCTATAAACCTCAAGGAAAAAGTCGTATTAAGAATATTATTTTTATAAATTAATTAGAATTGACTCATAGGTTATATAGGTTAAGTAGAAATTTAAAAAGAGATAGGAACATAACACTAAGAGCAAAGAATAAAAAGAGGGAGGAAGATAACATTAACAGTAAAGAGAGTTCGTTAGAGGAATCTCAACAAAGCTATAGAAAAAAAAAAAAGGGAAAGAGTAGAGAAATTATAAATTTAAGAAAAAAGGAAAAAAATATCAACTTTTTATCTATTTATAATAGAAAAGATATTAAGTTTTTCCCTTGTAATACTAAAATCAAGGCCCTGTTAAGATGAAAGGAGCACCCATCTTCTTTAAAAAATTAAGTGGATCGTTGTCAATTCCAATTTGGCAAGTTAGTGACCTTCATTTAATAGATATCCTTATGCCTCATCTGCATTAAGAGAAAGCATGAATGATATCATAACAAACTAATAAACGTTTTATCTTGCATACTTAATTAAAAAAGGTTATGCTAAGAAACTATTGTTGGTATCTTCAGTGCTCCAAGCTTCATGTGCATTATCATCCAAATTCCTATAGTACACACCAACATGATCTCTAGTTTTATATTAAAAGTTATTATGCATAACAAAAGACCATATATCATTAATAAAATTTTTATAAAAATTTATGCTTGTATTAAATTAAAATTTTATTGAATATTATGTTGCAATTTGCTTATGAAAGTCCATTTCCATTATGTTAAACTCCAAATAGGTGCAAGAATGGTCAGATAAAAAAGTGTGAAACCCCTTTCTCATAACAACATTAGCCTTTACTGTTTTAAGTATGATACATATTAAATTAAAATGAAAAAAGGATAAAAAATTATGCTTGTACAAAAACTTAAAGATACTAATAGATAATTGAAAAGAATGAAGTTTGGTAAAGCAATTAGGTAATTAGTTTTAAAATACTTGCATGTATGGCCATTTTAATAAGTATACTGATGCATTTGCATGAGTATAGAAAACAACATGATATTCCAGTTACTCTTAAGAAATGGATTCTTCCAACTTTCATTTGTACCATATATATCTTGAATACCATAACTATCATAAATATACATGATCACTCTTTTGTCCAACCTAAATACTTATAGCTTATTGAGTGACAAAGTATAAACTTTAACTATAAAGTAGAAATTATCAATTAATCATGGGTTGATTTATGAATTGAATGACCTTATGACAAAAAAAAAAAAAAAGAATAAAATGCTTAGGCCAATTGAGATGCACTTAAAAGGAATTTCAAAATATTAAAAAAACATTTGAAACAGGTTGGCACCGACTGAGATGCATAAATGTTGCAAAATTAAGCCACCACTTAAGAATTGCTATAATCCACTTTGGCAAGTTCTACCTTTGTTGAGATTATAAAAGTGCACAGTAAGATAACTTTTAGGCATTACTTGTAAAAGTTGTTAAGATCTTGGAAGAAGGAGACACTAAGGTATTTTGTAGTTAAGGAATGGCCTAAATGGGAGTGTGCTAAGACAAAAAGGGCTTAAGAGATAATGGCCTTCGGAAGGAAAACAAACCTAAGTAAACTAGGTGATAATCTAAGGTAAGGAATTAAGAAATTTTGGTAAATTGATAAGCATGATCTTAAACAGAAAAGGGCAATGATTATCCATTCTTATAATTCAAGGATTTGAAGGGAATACACTAATTTGATAAATTTGGTATACGTATAATCTAAATTGATTACTTAAGTGAAATAAAATTGAAATTTAATGACACAAAAATTAATGTAGTTTAGCTTTTAGTCTACATCTATTACAGAAAAAAATTGAAGAATATCTACTATAAATAATAAGAAACTTATAAATTATACTCTATATAGATCCCTATCTAATATCTTATATATACTCGTTGTCAATTAGTTCTCAATTTTTCTTTTATAAAATACTTGTATTGTTTTTTTTCTACAATGATATAACTTATATTGGAAAAGACTATAATTTATAGCAAATTTACAAATCCCCAAAATAGCATTCTTGCCAATTAAAGATAAAGAAATTAATACCAAATTTCCTTACATTCCTAGCCATCCCAAGGCAACATTAATGTTACCTTTTTTTCTTTTTTTTCAAACATATAATTTGTTGCTAACAATGGTGAAAATTTAATGGCCTTATTTTCTTCAATCTTGAAGACAACAATATAAACAAAGCCACCTTTCATGCATTAATCAATTTGTAGAGTATTGAATTCAAAGCATGCCTTTTAATAAATCTTTATCCTGAATAAAATTATGTCAAAATTATTATAAGTCTGTGCTAATCATTTGTACTTATAACTTAATTATTATGAACACCAATCAAATTTTTGAATTTGATTGTGGGAATAGACTTTGTTATCATATTTACAAAATTATTAATTATATCAATCTTTACTACTATTATGTGTCTTTATGATATGATCTTATAAACAAAATGATACTTAACGTCAATGTATTTGGTCTTTTTATAATACATTTGATTTTTGGTCAAATGTATAACACTTTTACTGTCACAATATACAATAGTAAGACCTTGTTATAAACCTAATTCATCAACAAAACCTTGTAACCATAATGCTTCTTTCACTTTTTTTGTAACTATCACATATTTAACTTCTATTATAGACAAGACAATTGTAGACCATAAAATTGCTTTCTAGCTAATGTCATAATTAAAAAGAGTGAAAACATAACCTATCAAAAACCTTCTCTTGTCCAAATCTTTAATATAGTCATAATTAACCTATTTAATTATATTACTCTTTGTGCCACTATACTTACTATAAACCAAACCAAAATTTATGATTCCTTTAGGATTTCTTAAAATCCATTTCATTTTCTCTTAATGTGCTTTATTAGTATTTCTCATGAATCTTCATACAACACTAACAACATATGATATGTCAAGACGAGCACAAATCATAATAGGTATAATGCTACCAACTACACTATTGTATAAAACTCAGATCATATGCTTTATTCTCTCTTTTATTTGAGATGATTGTATTGCAAATAGTTTGAAATGAGTTATTAATAAAGTGGTTACAGGTTTGTAGTTTTGCATTCTCAATCATTTATAACCTTTTTAATATACCTTTTTTATGAAAAGTATAGGATTCTAATGCCTTGATTTTTATAAATTTTTCATCTCTAATATCTTTTTGACTATTTTCAAGTCTTTTATTTTAAATTTGCCACTTAATTGATCCTTCAACTAATTGATTTTTGACTTATTATTTGTATTTTTAACATGTCATTAATATAAAGTAGCAGATAAATGAATGAATTATCTAATAACTTCGTATGATAAACATAATTATCATAGGTATCCACAGAGTATTCACCATTAATCGTGAAACTATCATATCACTTGTACTATTACTTAAGTGATTATTTGAGATCATAAAGTGACTTCTTCAATAGACAAATGTAGTCCTCCTTTGTTGGATCTATAAAGCCTTTAATTAATACATGTAAATACTTTCATCAAGATTTCTATGTAGGCATGTTGTTTTGACATCAAGTTGCTCCAACTTTAGCTAAAATAAGACAACCATCTTAAGTATCATCTAAATGAAACCATACTTTATTCCAAAAGAGAATACTTCATCAAAGTCAATACATTTTTGTTGTGTAAAGCCTTTTGAAAATAGTCACATTTTATGTTGTGCATTTTTTGCTCCCAAAATGTCTTCCTTCTATTTATAGACCCAAATACAACCAATGATTTTCTAACCCTTTAAGGGTTTATCTAACTCCCAAGTTTGATTCTTATACACATATTCAATTTTCTTTGTCATGGCAATAAGCCATTTAAAGAATTCAAAACTAAAAGAAAATATCCTTCTGATAAAAATTGAGTTCTAAATAATCAATCTCTTCAACTATAGATAGGACAAATGCAATTATTCTTGATTTATATAACATAGGGATTTTCATTTCTTTATATTTTTTAAAACCTTTTATAACATTATAAGAATTCTTCTTTAACTCTACAACTTTTGATTTAACTTATTGCTTAAGTTATGTAGCTTTTAACTAAACCTCTTACTCTTTGTGCTCTTTTATTTATTAGATTTCTTTGTCTTCTTGCACTGAATATGAAGCCTTTATCTCTAACTCTATCTACTAGGTAACTTTATGGTCATCATGAATCATGATTGACTCCTTTACCTTCATAAGCATAGCAAACTCATGAAAAGTTACATCATTAGTAAAAATAAATTTAAATGAATTCATGTTTATACATTATAATGGGTATCCTTTGATGTCTTCTGCATAACTTAGGGATATGTACTTTTTTGCCCTTGGCCCAATCTTTTTTTTTTTCTTTTTATAAGCATAAATAAGACAACTAAGTCTCTAGGATTAAAGTAATCAATAGGAGAACCAAACCATATCTCCCAAAAAGTCTTCATCTTAATTAGTATTAATTGTAACTAATTGACTAATTAACAAGTCTTATTAACAACATTAGCCTAAAAGGCCTTTAATAGTTTTGCTTAAGAAAGTAAGCAGTAAGCTCTCTCTAAGAGTATTTTGTTTTTTCATTCTTTAACTATATATTTCTATAATGCAAGTCTAACTATGTGATGTCAGATAAAGCCTTTCTTCTCAAAAAAACTCATCAAACTCATTAGAATAATATTCCAGATCATTGTTGGTCCTTAAGCACATGATCTTCTTATTAATCAACTTCTTAATCAAGATCTTTCACTATTTGAATTTCCTAGACACTTCACTCTTTTGTTTGAGAAAATACATCAACATTTTCCTTGAAAAATCATTAATAAAAGTTAAAAGATATAGTTTACTTCCTTTGGATGGAAAAAAGAAAGTCCTTACATGTCAGATTAATATAGCTCACCATTTATTTAGTACCATGGACAGTAATACTAAACTTAACTCTACTTTACTTTTCAAAGATGTAGTGTTCACATAACATTAACTTGCTTATTTTCTAACCTTTAAATAAACTATGTTTACTTAACTCTGTCACAGCCCTCTCACTTTCATATGCCTAGTCATATATGTCACAATTAAATGGTCTTGAAATTTGAAATTGTTACAAAAATATTTGCATCATAAATAATTATACTTCCTTAAAGATAGTAGAGGTTATTGACTAGCTTTTCTTTCATCACAATTACTAAGCCCTTGTAGACTTTAAGTACTCCATCTTTAACTGAGTACCTATAGTTATAATAGTAAAAATACTCAATGATATAAGATTTTTTTGAGCCCTAAAATGTATCAAACTTTCAATGTTTTAATAATGTCATCATAGGTCTTGATTTGAACAATATTTACACCAATAATAAGTAATGTCCTATTATTTCCTAATAAAATTGTTCCACCATTAATTGGTTTATAGGTGAAAAACTAATAGTTTTCAAGACAAATGTGAAATATACAACTTGAATCAAGAATCTATTAGTCATTTAAGGTGCTAGTAAACATCATTATAACATTATCATCATTTAAACTTTCACCTTCACTAGTTTTATTTACTATATTAATAAGGTCATTAACTTTCTAGTTTTATTTACTATATTAATAAAGTCCTTCCTTTATCCAAAGAGTATAAAAATGGCATGTCAAGTACACTTAATTGGTCAAGAACTTAATCATGTACTCAACCTCTAGTTTGGTTCATAAGTACTACACTCAGTATCAAATCATATAAGGTTTAACACCTGATGTCCATGATAAAGAAAATTAAAGAATATTTACTATAAATAATAGGAAGTTTACAAACTACATTTAGTATACCTTATTACTTAATATGTTATATACACTTAATGTTACTTAACTCTTAGTATTTTTCTCACATAGTACTTGTATTATTTACTATGAATGATCTAACTTTTGTTAGATAAAGATATAATTTAAAACCAATTTATGTGTCCCTAAAATGGCATTGTTGTTAATTGAAGATAAGGAAATGAAATTTTCTTATCTATAAGTCATTCCAAAGAAACATTAATGTCACCTCTTTTTTTTTTTTTTCTTTTAAACATATAGTTGGTTGTAGACATGACCTTAATTCGGTTCAATTTTAGTTTTGGTTTTGAATCGATAATTTTAGTTCCAAGGGTAGAAGGGCCACAATCAAATCACATGAAGGTGGTTGGGTTACAAATTGGTTCAAGTTCTAATGTAATTCAATTCTTAAACTTTAGTTTTGGTCTGATTGAGTTTGGTTCAAATACCTTTTTCCCTTTTTTTTCTTTTTTGAAAAAAAAATATTATTTTGTAAAAAAAAAAAAACTCTTGAAAAAGTTTAAAGTTTAAATTGTCAACACTTAGTAGAAAAGGAGGGAAGAAAAAAAAAAGAAAAAGAAAAGGCTCAAACTTAATCACATTTAAATTAAGTTTCCTACATATCCTATTATGGGTTAAAGGAATCAAAGTTCATATGGTTCTTTTACTAGACCCCGATACTTAGCTTTTGAGTGTAGACTCAATTACTCTAACTCCCTTAGGCACTCATTCTAACTCTAGCAATATTACATTTTGTTGTAAAATCATAATAATACCTATCTTTATAGTACTCATGAACCAACTCTTATTCTCATATTGTCACTTTTTCCCAATCATTAAAGCATGCTTAAACCTTAGCCAAATCAGGAGACAAATTGGAATGATGATCATCGAGGATGTTATCACCTGCACTAAATGTTCACTCAGTAGCAATAATTGAAATTGGAACTATTAAGGTATGTTTAATAAATATAACAAGGATTAGAAATGTCTTTTGACGTCATATCCATTACCTATGAATATCAAACTCTTTTCCACCTGTATCATCATAACTAAAAGAAAGTATTAAATAATTATCGATCTCAAATGTTGAGCTTGATGTCCTTATATGGTTTGACTTTGAATTTGAAGTAGAACTTATTTAGTTGTAGTTATCTAATCTTTATATAAGCTAATTTGAATACTTAAATCAATTTTTTATTTATGCAACAAATAGGAATGTAGCATAGAAAAATTATCATATAACTTAAAAGTACGTTTCTTAATGGAATTAATTATATTTTCTACTCAAATTTAAAAGATCATAATAAGTATTTAAATAATTTTTTAAACTAAATAATTTAATGCATGGATAAAAATTAGTAGCAAGCAATAAAATCATAGGAATATTTCTAAAATAAGCTAACCATTTATCTTTCATCTCTGCGATAAGGAAGACTAATTTTACATCATTTTGATTTTCTTGCATTACAACCATAATATTAACACATTTGATAACAACTAAATGTATAATCAAATAATACACCCATGATAAACTCACTATTTCCTCATTAAAAAATTTCAAAATTTTACAAATTTTTTTAACAATAAACAAACTTTATTCCTTTAGAATAAGTACTTCAATTTTAGTATAATAAAAGCACACAATAACTCCTCATACTCTAGTGTATCATTCAACTTATTATATGTTTAGTTCTAATAAGTAACAACTTCCTTTGGAAACTTTTTTGTGATGTTTACCATGATCTCTACAAAATTGGCCACATACCTTTATTACATGTTTGTAGGCTTGCATAAAATGGAATGCCTCTTTAATTGATGTCATTTTATTGTTAAGGATTTTTAATACATCTTGCATACATAAATTCAAAATACAACATATGTATCTTTAATGGAAAAATTTATCGCTAGTAAATGATCTACATACCTTTTGCAATTCTTTAAGACTTTTAGTATTGGCTAAAGTATTATTAAATCCAATCAACAATTTTATTTAGTAAATAATATTTCTTTAAGATAGTGTAAATCATGTAATAAATGTTGACAATAATATGACATTCATCAAACACTTGAAATACAAGCAGAATTTTATGTATATGTCATTCATTATCAATCTAATAACAAGTCAAACACATGTATGCATGACAAAAATATTAATTAGTCCAAATATTAGAACATATCAATACATGTATATTAAATTTTTCAAAAGATTTAGCTAAAACTTTTTTATCACTTTTTTAAGTTTTAAAAAGTGTACAACTAAGTATGGTTTTAGGCTTGGCTAAAGAATTATAGACCTTTTTTTTACAATATTTGATAAAACCAACTTTTTAAATAAAATTAAAAGATAAATGATCAATAACTATTATTTTAATTATTTCATCTTTATTTATAGTATCCAAAAAATGGAATAAAGCATTAAAGTCAAATGAACCATAATTGAAAATTTGTATTTATGTCTTTTACTTACTCATTATAGTCATTTTTTTTTATGTGCTTAGTTAATGTCTATACTTACTGCCATTTCTCCATTTGTACACTTTACCATAATAATTGCACTTCACTTACACTATGATTAATATGACATTTGTTAAATTAAAAAGATAAAATAAAAAATTTGAAATTTTAGTTTTGCAAATGTTATGACAAGCCCTTGCCCAAACAGGGAAAGAATACGACGGATGCAGATAAACCTTATCAAATGATGGATGCACTTGTATTTTGATGGATGCTAGGGTTTGAGGTGAATTATATGCTTATGGATGTGTAACCTAATTTGCTTTTACCACTTTTTTCATTAATATGATGCTTAGGATCAAATTCAAGAAGATAAGGACTTTATTATTCCCAAAAATGACCATAAGATGACTTATAATTACCACCAATTATTAAAGTTGCAATTGGAATGCTATAAATAACCAATTTAAATGACTAACCTATTTTCTAAATTAATGGGACTTGATATATTTTACTAAGATTTCTCATAATTTAGGAATATGGTTATGCCAAAAAAGGGTTACACTAACCTAAACTCTCATCACAAATGATAATATCATTATTCACTTGACCCTATTCTTAGGCTTCTTCTTATTGATATTTTATGTAATTTTTTCTCCATATAACATGGAGCCTAATATTTGTCTTTTATAAATACACACTAAGATTTAAAGAATTTAGACTAGATAAATACAATGTAAGGATTGTAAGCAATATAAATGAACTTAGTATATTATTCTTTAAGTAGTTAGAGTAGAAATATCTTCCTTACTAAAACAACTATATCTATTCTGTAGGGCTCAACCTTTACTAAAAGGAACTTTAAAAAAAGATAGACGGTTTTTGTGAAGGCTTCGTGCTTCAATTAATAATGAGTTATGTTTATGGAATAATTTTATCAAAAATCCCTCACTTAAAGATATGGTCTTGAGAAAATATTTTATCATACTTTTAATGGTGTTTCCTTTCATTAAGAATTTGAAAAACATAACGTAAAATTTTAGAAAAACATTCAAATAATTTTAATAATGATTTTTTACATTGGCATAATTTTGGAAAATATTAAAATAACTTTTATAGTAATTCTATATACTATGAGCAACTTTCATAAAATGAATTAACATTTTCTAGCAAAAATTAAGATAATTTTTATAGTAATCCTTTGCACTAATTGAATTTTTGAAATATAAACTTTAAGAGAAATATATGTAAGACAAGAACTTATGACAATGTCTTTAATGATTATATTATTAATGTAGTAAACAAGACTTATCATGTTAACTCTAATTTTCAAGTGATTAGTCTTATATGAGAAAATATAGATAGTTACAAATCATTTTATGAATATTTAGATATAAAATTAATTTAAATAGTAATAAAGTCATTACATAGAATATGTATAAATACTTTTATATTAATGTGTTTATGAGATAGAAGGTTATTAGATTTTACAAATTCTTTATATGTTATTTTTGAAATAAATTTAGTAAATGAATCAATATCTTTTAATTCATAATTTTAAATTTATCAATTCCAAAAAATATATTACTTGAATTAAGGAATATAGTTTTAAAGTATCACTTCAAAATTTAAATCAAATGTAATTAAAACATTTTCAAAAAGACATATTTTATTGATAGAAATAAATTTTGATTTTTTTTTTTTGGAAACTCTTAAACTAATTAAAGGTCACTTTTTCTAAAAAATGGGTTTTATCAAATATATATTTACCTAAGCTACTTACTTTTAGAATGTAATCAATAAAAATTATCCAAAATGATAAGGAAAATGTAGAAATTATATTTCCTTCATAAAGAAGACAATATATTAATGTAATTGAAGCTAAAAGTTTGGTTTGTGATATTTCATATAGCTCTAAAATAAACTTTTGTAAGAGCAAATTATAATACTAAAGAAAAATCTCCCTTTGTTTCACCAACTTGTAGTGATATGCAATTCTCTAATTAATTAAATATGATAAGAAATAATAATTTTATATTAAATAAAGAATTATTGAGAAAAGGCTTTTTCTCAAATGATAATTAAAATAATAAAAATATAAAAATGATAAAATAAATTATAAAATAATAATAAAAGAGATTCAAAATGTTGAAAATCAACAAATTATATAAAATTTTTATTATAAATTTGAAAAATAAATATGCTAGGATGTTCTTACTACTTATATAAAGAATTTTGATAAAAGAAATATACTAAAAAAAGTTAAATCGATACAAATGAATAAGGAATTATTACAATACTGTAAATAAGAAATAGATAATTTGTTAAAAAAAAATATTAGACATAGTAAATCTTCATGGTCGTATTCTTCTTTTAATGTAAATAATCAAGTTGAAATAAAAAGATGAGTTTTATGATTAATAGTAAACTAAAAATTTTTAAATAAAATATTAAAATAAATTATATATTTAATACGAAGTAAAAAATTTTAATTAAATAATTAATAAGTATAACCATATTTTCAAAATTTAATTTAAAATTAAGGGTTTAACAAATACAAATAAATAAGAAAGATAAATACAAAATTATTTTTATTGTCCCTATTTGAATATTATGAATATAATATTATGTCATTTAATTTAAAGAATGCCCCATATGAATTTCAAAATGTTATGGATAAAATTTTTAATTCTTTTATTAAATTTACCGTTATATATATAAATGACATTTTAGTATTTTCAAAATTTATAAAAAAACATTTTATGCATTTACAAAAGTTTTTCAATATTGTTAAGAATAATGGTGTAGTTGTGTTTACTTAAAAAAGGTGTAGTTGTGTTTACTTAAAAAAAGAATTTATGTCGAGTTAAAAATAGATTTTCATGATACGATATTTATAAAGGAATAATTATTTTAATAAATAAATTTATAAAATTTGCAAATAAAATCTCTAATAAAATAAAAGACAAAAATTAGTTACAAAAATTTTTAAGTTACCTAAATTATATAACTGATTTTATACCTAATTTAAGAACTATTTGTTTACTTTTATACAAAAGACTTCGAAAAAAAAAAAGGCTTTAAAATGGAATACAAAATTGACAAAAACTATAATAAAAATAAAATTTTTTATTAAAACTTTGTGATGTTATGGGATTCTTGATTCAAATGCATTTTTTATTGTAGAAACAAATGTTTCAAATAAAGATTATGAAAAAATATTAAAATGAAAAATTAAAAATAAAGAATTTATAAGACAATGTCACTCTAGAATTTAGCAAGGTCCTCAAATACATTGTTCGATTGTTAAAAAAGAAGTTTCAAGCATAATTTTATATACTATAACATTTGAAGATGAGGTATTTAATAAAAGGTTTTTATTTGAAATTGATTATCAAACTATAAAATTTATTTAAAAAAAAGATATTAAAATTTGATTTCTAACTAGATTTTTACTCATTGACAAACATTATTTTCTAATTTTGATTTTGATATTAAACATTTAAAAAGTAAATCAAATTGCTACTAAATTTTCTTTTTAGAGAATTTCTTATAGAAAAAGTTATTAAAATGAGAGGTGAAGAGCATGTTACTCAAGAATCTTTCAAAATAATTACTCTAAAATAAAAGTCTCCAACTATAAGGTCAAATGTTACTCAAAGATATTTACTTTACTTAATTACCAAGATCCATGAATACAATTAATCCTATAAATGTCACAAAAAATATTAACCCCAAAAATTATAACAAGCCCTTTAGTTAAGACCATTATTTACAACCATTATTGTTACTACAAAGCCACAAGACTATTATCTCTAATCATGTTAAACCCTTTAAAATCTCCTTCTTAACAGTTTCTACATCCTAAGTTACTAAGAAGATTCCATCTGGTTATTATGTTAAACCTAAAACCATCTTATTATGTTTATTAGAAAAGTAATAATCTAATCCAAGTCTACTTCTAGACTTTAAGCAAATTCTTCTTAATGTATTAGTTCCCATATTAATAAAGAAGACAAATATAAACCGAATCATTTCTATGAGTTCACACTCATAGATATTTAAATTAGCAAATATTATTCATATTAAATAATAAAAAGATTTAAATTGAATTACTTATTTAAAAGTGAAAATAATAAAAATTTTGTTTTTAAATGATTGGAGTAGAATTACTTAAGCTAAGAGTAATAAAGCAGTTGTATATTGTTTCAAAAAAATTTTCAAGAGTTCTTCCCTTTAACCTTCACTTATAATAACTACATTACTACTTAGACAAATTTCTTGTTTTTAAAAAATTGGAATCATTCTTGGTTTTTTCACTTTCAACATGATTTTAACCTAGATTTTCCAACTTAGTTTTATGACTTATGGAAATATTTTGAACTTAGTGAAGAAATCTTTCCATATCCTATTAAGATTGCTTATAATCACTTTAAGAAAAATTTGGATCGATGACACCCTGACAAATTGCAAATTCTTAATCTTATTCATACTTCTTTGGATTATGAGTTAGAACTATATGGTTACAAAAGCCTTTACACAAATATATCTATAGAGATTAAAAAGATAGATTAGCATGAATTCCTAAGGCTTAAGCAAATCTACAAGCCATGACAAAATACCTTAATCAAAATATTGTTTTAAAACGATACAAATTTGAAATTAATAAGAAAAAAATAGATATATTTTTTAGAAAAAGTAAAATTCAAACTAATTTGGCATCTTGTGCTTCACAAAAAGAATACAAAGAAAAGTTAAAAGTAACCTTATTTCACATATCTATAGTTATTAAACTCGAGGATATCAACTCAGACAAATGATTGGGCCACCAAGTCATTGATTCACTAGTAAGTCGACGTCTAGAGCTATTTTTCCCTATTAAACATGGTAGCTTATGAAAAAGTTCATGAGCATTATAAGAAAACAAAGAAAGGCCACCACATGATTCTAAAGTTTTATAAATTCACCAATTTCCCTCAAACCACTACAAGGAACAAGGAAACAAAATTTTCGACGAAAAGTAATCCAAATTATTATACTCTTGTAGGAGATGCACTTGCAGAAAAACCAACAATTGATGGAGTTAAAGCTTCAGCAGTAAGTGGCATGCTATCATCTCCCGTTGAAGACATCTTGCAACAAGAATACCAACGTGAACAATAATAAACTTCATAAAACCAACAAAAGACCCTAGCCAAGAACTAAGAACAGTGGAAGAATAAAAAAAGAATTGAAATTTAAGGAAAAACTAAAATAATTTGCCAAAATACTTTATTGTCAATATTAAAACCTAATATATCATATTGTCAAAACGGGCAACTGTTATGAAGTCATTAATTTTTCTTTTACATCTTTCAGGCTAGTCTATAGAATGTTGTGATGTTAAATACAAGCCAAAGGCCAAGGTGACAAGCATCATATGAAAAATGAAGTCATTGCTTAATTGCAGTAAGAAGCAGAAAATTATCGTGTTCACAATATTTTCCTTATTGTGGGTCTTTTTCTAAGGATTGGAGTAGAAGTTGGTTTTAAGGCTATGAGGCTAATATCAAAATAATGAGCACCAAAGAATGCTTTTAAAAAAAGAAAATAGAAGAATGCCAAAAAATGCTAACATCTAAACCATGATTTAAATATTAAAATTGCATTATCTATAAAACCAAAATGAGGCACAGATTGCAAAAAATTACAATATCAGTACCTGGCCAGTGGCCACACCAGGAGTTGCTGATGGCAATGAAGAAGGGGCAGCTCAGCCATACAGCAATGCACACAGACACAATAAATACCAGATAATCACAGACAAGAAAATGAAAATCGTAATTATACAATGTCTAGATGTATACAATCTAACAATTTCAACAATGGTACAATTACATATTCCGAAACATGTCTATAAAGTTCAACACAAAGAAATAAAAAACAGAGAAAAAAAGGAAGAAATTTTCTCTGTGAGTAGTCATTAAAAGCAAATAAAGATTTAAACTTTCAGCTAAATTTTAATTGAATTTGTAGGGAATCTGTGTCATCAATCGCACAAAAAAATCAAAAAAGAAGGAACTTGAGTATTAGTTGGATGTCGGATTTATCAAACAACGGGAAGCATCTCATCATCATCATCATCATCATCATCATCGTAAACTCATAAATTATCCAATTCTAACAACAGATAATTGGTAAATTGAGAAAGAGAGAGAGAAGGGGAGGGGGAGAGTAGAGAACTGAAGGAGATAACTAAAGTAAAAATGAGTCTCGAAAAAGAAAATAGAGTCAGAGTTGGAGTTCGAGAGAGTGCGTTGAAGGAAGTGAAACACGATCGAAGGCTCAGGATTTCGTAGGGAGAGAGAGAGAGAAGAAAGTCAACGCGTAGAGAGAGCAGAAAACTGGTCATCTAAATTATTCAGTTTCGGTGTAAAAAATGATGTTAGACGAATTCAAAATTTATTCAAATTTGTTCTCTTGTATTTATAAATAGAGAAACAAAGCAGTGAGAAGGGAGGGATAGGCAGGCAGAAAGAAAGAAAGAAAATTTCAAAACAAATTTAATTGAGAGTTAGTCGAAAAAGATAAAAAAGATAAATGTCTCAAAATTTAGAATTATGTAAATAAGTTATTTCAATTTGTTATTCAAATGTTTAAATAAAAGGGTTTTATTTTATATATCTCTTAGCTTTTTAGAGTACTGTTTTACTGCATATCATTTGTTTTATTTTAAAATAAGGTCAGTTCAAGAAAAATTTCGTACTAATAGAAAGGAATTTTTAAAATTAATTAGAGGAGAGTTTGCATTCATCTCCTAGTCTTCCTAATTATACTCGAAGATCTCTATGCCACTAATCCAAACATAATGACATCAGAGCTAAAAACATTTTTTAAGGGGAGATGGACTGAACCAAGGCATAATTTCCCTCGTCATACCTTGTACAGAAAACACCCACACAACTGTTACAAATCTGTTTACCCACGGGCAAATCGAAAAACCAGGAGGGACTGACAATCGAAGCAATTAGAACATAAAAGTTAGTACGAAGAACACTAGCATGAGGAAAATTGAAGCACAATCTCCCAGCACTCCTTTTAATCTAGAAAACCAGTAATTCATGATTATTGGTACGGCTCATTACCAATATGGTTTGGCATCAAAATTAAAAAATTAAAAATAATTAAAAAAAAAATGTAGAGGGTTGGGGGAGCAGTGGGCAGTCCAGTCTTCCATCTTGCACCAACAGCAACCAACCTCTGCCAATGCTGCAGAAAACAACCAAAATGACGGGTTCAGGACACCGCCATTGGCATTCTACCGAAAAAGAATACTTGTGATAACGAGCATTCATGAGGCAGACGTGAAACCAAATTGCATGCTTAGCACTGGACATATGCATAGTCCTGCCCGAGTATTGACTCTGACAAACCCTTCATGTCACATAATTGAATAAGAAAACAAATTATCAAAAAAAATAAAGAAAATAATAAGGAGCAGAAAACACTTAACCCATCCTGTGCTGAGTGCAAAAGAATATATCCGGGGTCAATCAATACAATAAAAGATGAGAACTGGGCACATGTTTTCCACTGATGTCAATTGGTGGCTTAATCTGCCCAGGTAAAATCTGTCTTCCATTGCCCTTAACAAGACATTTGCCAAGATATCAAGTTCATATTAGATGCCACGCCTTACCATCAGCTCAAGTGTAACAAGAACAAACAACAAAAGGGTCAGATGGTTATCCTAGTAATACATGCCCTGAGCAACGTCAAGCAAATAAAAATAAAAAGTTCCGCTGCAATAGGCATATTTCTCATGACTATACTAAAATCTGATCAAAAACCATAAACCAGCCCAAAAAGAAGCTTGTTATCTCTTTCTGCCACCACGCTCTCTCAAGGAGAGAGAAAGAGCCTCTCCTGCTCCAACATTATAATGTGCAAGGGACATATTGTCCTTTAGAAAACCAGCTTTCCCACTCAATTTCTGTTTGTTTGCAGGCAGCTGTATCTCTCCAGCAATTTTCTCTTTCAGGCTGCCAACAGTATCAGATAGGGACTGTATGGTAATCTCCAAAACTTGCCCTTTGAGATTTCCTTCATCAACATTGGGAACAGAAATGGTGATGCGTACAGGTCCCTGTCAACAAAGAGAATATCAGTAAATTAAAAGGGTACCGCAAACTGATAACTGAACTTAAAATTAGAATAGGGGCATATAAAGTGAACATCCATAACAAGAGAAATTTTCCGTACTGGGTGTTGAGCTAGAAATTGATCTTCTGGAATAAGCATTGAATCATCAAGCCTTGGCCTCTTTGGCTCTGGTTCATCTGGAAGAGGTGGTGGAGCATCCTCTGGTGGAGGCGGTGGAGGTATTCCTTGAGGCAAAGGTGGTGGTGGAGGCATCATAGACATGGCAGGCACAGGGCCAGTAATGGAAGTAAAAGGCCGGGGAATCGAAACAGCAGTAAACTGAGATCCAGGTGGAGGTGGCACAGGTATACTGGGTGGATTCACAGATGGAGCCATTGATCGTGGTTGATTCATCATTATTGGTTGCTGAACAGATGCCATTGGCATTGCAGGAGGCAGTGGACGAATTGATGGAATCATTGGCATACCTGGAGGCCTTGGTGAAGGTACCGGAAATGCATTAGTTGGAGCAGAATATTGGACTGCATTAGGAGGCACACGAGGAAGATTCAAAGCCAGTCCTGGTGGTGGAGGAAGGGGACGAACAGAAGGCATAGCAGGACGAGGAGGTGGGGAGGCAGGGCCAGGAAGGTTCCTCATATCATTAATAGCAGCTTCATTCAGATCCTCACCATTGACATTTTGAGTCATGGCTTGGTTTGCTGTACGTCCAATGCTTCCAGTGTGACCATCCCATATGACCTGCTTTGGCTGCTCATCTTTCTTCTCAATTTCAGCCTTAACTGCATTAGAAACTTCTTCCTCTGTGGTACCAAAAATATCAGGCCGAGTTCGTGCCAGTCCCACAATGTTTCTAGAAATCTCATCATCACCAGCAAGTGTGGTCTCACGAATCTTGGCAAACATCTTCTCCTTTTGCTCCTTGTACTTTGGATCAATAAGTGAAATTCTCATGTGTTCAGACATCTCACTAATTGGAATTAGCTCACCAGTGATTGGTGAAACAACAAATTTTGTTGGGTCTCGTTCAGCAAGAATCCTCTCTTCGGGTCTCTTCCAATTCTTCACAATTCTCATTGGCGGTTCCAGTTCCTCATTTGCTTTTTTATCCTTCTCTCCATCATTTTCTGCAAGACTTGCAGCCCTCATGCCTTCTTCAACAAGTTGCACCTCTTCTTCATCCATTTCCATTTCCATCTCCTTTCCAGGTTCAATGACTTCTTCATCCGCAATAGATATCTTGCTCCTCCTAATAACCTCCTCAAGGGTCATTGGAGGGGGCAAGTCCTCATCTTCGTCATCTGCAAAATCAATACTCTCCACAACGACAAAATCGTGCCAATCAATCATAGCCATTTGTATTCGCTCCTGTTCAATCTCATCCTCAGCTTTCTGTCTAGCCTGCTCCTGTGAATGTTCCCACTCCAAGCGATGCAAACAACGTTCAAGAACAGTGGTCATGTCAGTTACACTCTTTGTCAGCTTCTCAGTCAAACCCTTTTGAGGCATCAAGACTTTAGAATATGCATCTGCAAGTCCAGTGAAGAACGTAAACATACTATGAGTCGGTTTCAAAAAGTGGAACTGGGGATTGTTCATTTCCCGATTTGTCAAACCAGTCAAGAATGCTTGCCCATTTCGAGCAACAAATTGAGCGGTGAGCTTAATGATATCGAGTTCCTCTCCTGTAATCCCTTCTGGAAGTCGAACGGTATACTTCTCAGCTTCTGGAGGCTCAAGAACCTTGCGAGGAGGTGGTCTAAACTGGGCAGCAACATCAGGCTTTTGACCTACTTCATTGCCATCAGCTGCAGGACCAGATATGGCAGACTCAGAGGGAGCAGATTCTGTTGGCTGTGATGAAGGCTGTTGTGCTGAAGATTGATTCTGTGTGCGAAATTCAGACAAGCGATGTTCATAATAAGCATGATAGGGATCTGAGGAATTCAAAAAGTTAAACTTGGCATTGTTGGCATTATTTGCAATGATCCTTTTTTCAAACTCGGGTCCATTTTTCGCCACAAACTGAGCAGTTTTGTCAACAATATTTCTGATATCTGGGGGAGGATGAATAATTCCTATAGTTCTGGTGTGTGTGGCAACCAGTGCTGCTTTGGTCTGCTCCTCATTTGTCAGTTTTTCTTGATTCAGCTGCTGTTCAGAAAATTGAGATGAGACAGGACGGCTATCTCCTCCACTAGATGGAGGTGCTGGAAGAGGCAAGATTGCAGTGCCCGGCATTTTCGCCCAATGAAAGAACTTTGACTCAAATTCAGGGGGGGCAACTTATGGAAACAAAAGCTTCATAAAAAGCGACAGCCACACAAGCATTTCTTAGAGCTCCACCAACAAAAAACTTTGATAAACAAATGTATACCTACATGTTCAAACAACATCACCAGCAGCAGCAGCAGCAAAGGCAAACAGAACCAATAGTCAGAATGTAATCAAACCCAAGAATAAGACTATGAAAATAAACATTAACACTGATTCACGATTTTGATGAAAGGAAAAAGGAAAAACTCTTGTACATGCAAGTGCCTTCAAATGTCAGATACATTCTACCTTAAGATTGTTTACCTTCATTTCTATTTATATACTATACAAGATATAATCCTCTATACTCATATCTCACCTAGAAAAAAAATTGTATTGATATTTAGTATCAAGTGAAAACATAATAAATAAAAACATGTAGTAAATGGATAAAGAAATAGTGGGTTCCATCATTTCTATGGTTACTTCTTAAATGGTAAGGTCTTCTCTATACACTGGAGCCCCTTCATTTAATTAATGCTATTGTTAACTCGTACAGTTTACACTTTTTGGCTCTACCCATGAATTATCCAGTAATAGGCCTTTTACAATAATGAAATTATCTAAGTAGTAACGATATTTAATTTAATTACGAATATTAGTTGATTGGCTGACCCTCTTAGTCTGTTCTTGCAAGAAGAGTAGGGGCAATATTTTTTTGCCTATAAATTTAAAAAAGATTTCCCCTGTTTAATGGATCCCACTATCTATGTGAGATTTGGTGTCAAGCATTGAAACATACATAGTTGGGTGATGATACCAAATGCAATTCAATTTTATTACACGTGCATCAGAATTATGCAATACATTGTCACACTCCATAGCCCTTGTTTCTTTCTTCCACTTTCCAATTGCATCAAAAGAATACACTAAACAACATAGCCATTCTAATTGTGCAGGTGACAGTGACACATATTTTGCTCCTCATGCTTTATGGATAACAGCATATTCTCCCCAACATACCATATATTTCCACTCTCCACCTATCTACACAAAGATTTATCAGATTCTCTCTCTGCTTAAAAGCCCTTAAGCTCCTTTTCTCTCTGCCAAAGGAACGTCATCCAACATGAATAACATCCCATGTGTTTGGACAAGGACCTTTTGTATGCATTGCTTGGCATATCACGTCTTCAGGCCACAAATGCTAAGAAATAGCTTTAGGCAGTGAGGGAACTCCTTATAAAGGAAGATTAAATATTGGTCCATTCCTCTTGACTATCTAGAAACATTTCTACTTAAGAGTCTTGGTTTAACAATGTAACAAGGAAATATGCAGAGAACCAAAATATAAAAAGTTCTAAACCCTAAAATATGAGTTCCAGGAGTCCATATTTGCATGTAATCTAGTTAATTTCCTTAAGCTTCATAAGATATCAACTATATCACTATATTGGTTTACATTTGAAAAAGTGCTGCACGCATGCCTACATTTTATCACTGTTCTATTTCACTCATGCTCTCCTTCAAACTTCTTTTGGTGATCTTTTCTTAATTCATACAACTAAATAGGCTATGACAATGCAAGAGACCAGTTTTGGTGATGCCTTTGGTTGGGAGGGTAAAAAGAGAATGAATATTTGAGTGAAGAAGAGGGAGAGAGTGATAAAACAAATAAAAAAAAAAAAAAACAAAACAAAAGACATACACCATACCTGGTTGTAACAGTTTTTCAGGGGTTTAAAGTCCACCAGCAGCCCACTTTTCTTTAGCAACCAAGTCTAGAGCATACCTTTTCTTCAAATGTCTGCACTGCCCTGCACGAATAAAAGAGTAATAGCTTATATTTTGACAATAGCATTGCACTTTAATATAGCAATAGGAGAAAATATAAATCAAAAACAGATCAGTCAACCAGTGAGTTGCTTGCATTTAGTGCTTTGCACCTCCAAAAAGAACCTAATGGTTGCTAAAAGCAGATATTCCCACCTTTAAGTACATTTTGATGGCACTTAGTCTCTTGCCTGAACACTGAGGAGACAGCTTCTCTAGCTTTTGACAATGCTGAGTTGAGACTCATTAGTTAAGCAAGCAGAGCCAAGCATAGCTCAATAATCAAATGATCATGAGCTTGAGCTAACCTCACAAGATTGGATCATTAAGCACAAGCTATGTTTAAACTTAAAGTACAAAACGGTGATGCAGAACTTATATTCACACACAGTGAAATTAGCTAATGCTTTTTCCTTGATTGCTTACCATCAGGTCTACAACTCAGATTTAAGCTTAACCCAGGGTTGGAAAATTTAGGTTGAATAAGCTGAAAAAATGGATTAGATTTTCTGAGCCAAGCTCAGATGCAGTACCTAGAGTCAACTCAGTCTTGAGCTGACTTCAATGTCCACATTAATACACAGAGAAGATCCAAAATAGGCTTCATGGCAATCCAAGCATTGTAAAGTAAACCAGATATTAAGAGACATGAAGAGATAAAAAGAGAATATCATAGAAAATCAAAGTTGAATTACAAGATTCAAACATCTGTATACACAGAAAATGCAATTTATTGGGTAGTGTGGCCACAGTAATTGTATAGGCCAGCATACAAGACAACAGTTTCAAAGCTAGGCATACATTCCCCAGTTTTGTCTCTGCACAAGCATTCAGACAATAGTTTCAAGTTCTACAGTGAACACATATTCAAGTCTTACCTCAAAACAGTATACTCTCCCCTGCCAAGCTTTTTCCCTTTATTTTACTAACTATGGAATAACCTAACAAAAAAATAGTTCCACAAGAAGAACATAATGGAATTTAGATAATTCCACAACAGAAAGATAAATAGTTATCTTGAAACTTTTAAAAAAAGAAATTCAGTTCAAATGATCAACATTAAACTCAAAAAACATACACAAAGCCACATTTTCTCACCCTAAAAGTTTGCTGTTAAACATGCAAATCCTAAAAAATATAAGTTCCATTGAGAAAAAAATTTCATGCCAAATGACTGGCAAAGCAAAGAGGAGTTTAGCTAGGTATGCACCCAAAATGCAAGCTAATGTAATTCCAATAATCTAAATGTTGAAGTACCACCTCAGAAGAAATAAGGGGAGAATGCAACATGGAATAGAAAGAAATGTACAGCCAAGTTCCCACATAACTGATCTTTATGATGATTTGACATCTTCTTGGTGTCTTTGTATCCATCATATAAAAAGAGCAAGAACCAAAAAAGTCTCAGTGCATGAGGCTAGGAAAGGTAGGATGTAGGCAGCCTTATCCTTCTTTTTCATAAAGTGGCTATTCCCACAACTTGAACATCCAATTCACAATAGAGTAACCTTTTCATTATACCAAGGCATGCCCTCCAGGTCACAAGTCTTCATGTTCTTGGTTACAAATTCAATTTCCTATCCAAGTCCTAAAATATCTAAATTACATGACAGCTTCATGATTGGGCCCATGGGCCAGCTGCAGCAGGACGCATGCAGGATGAAGAATGTTCGGATAGAGAATTCATGTACACGCATAAGCAGTATGCCAAACAAAAACCAACAAGAGGTGCGAGAAATTCAAACATCAAGCTAAGAAGTTGACCAAGAAGTTCATATTCTCATGCATCCACACAGCTAACACCACATTCACAGTCACATCCAACAAATCGAAAATCAATCTAACCGAGACCCACAAAACCACCACGAGAAAGAACCTAATCAAAACTACAGCACATTCTGTCAGAACAGAACCTCTCATCTCAATTCCCGGACAACAATGAAAACATCTAATCGATACTATCAAACAGATATATAAAAAAAAAAAAAAAAACAACAAAAATTTAAAAAAGGAAAAATCAGACAAGGACGTTATACTGTACTTCCAAAAAAGAGTTTTGGAAACCAATCGGAAAAAGCCAAAAGCAAAACAAAATCATTTTGGTAATTCATTTTCTCGGCTACCAATCAGGGGTCTAGGGTTTCCACACGCAATATCCAACTAAACACTGAAAGAAAAGAATTGGAAAAAAAGGAACAAAATGCAAAAATTAAATAGATATTACCTGAATTGAGGATAAAGCTGCGTAATTGAGAGACCTCCACAAAAATAAATTAAAACCCTGCAACTCAAATCCTAGATAGAGAGAAAGAGAGAGAGAGAAAGAGAGAGTCGGGGAGGGAAGGACGAAAATTAAAAAAGGGGGAAATTATTTATTGATTAATGATTGTGGCCCAAAAAATAAAATAAAAGGCCCCTGAAATGAAGCTTCGCCACGTGGAGAAATACATGCCGTAGATCTAGGGTGATGTCGAGGTAGCCTCCCTCGGGGACGGCTTATGTGACTGGTCCTGTCTTTTAAAAGGGGACAGAAAATAGAAAAGGAAAAATTGAAAAAAAACAAAAGAAAGAAAAGGAAGGATTATCAATTTTATCCGTAATTTGTTCTATACGCCTCATTTTCCGTTGGATTGTCTGACCATATCATACTGTTTCCGGTCAACGGTGCTGAATGTTTCAATGTTAAGATTATTACTCGTAACTATATATATATATATATATATATATATTTTTTTTTTTTAAAAAGTATATTTTCATAATATTTTATTTAAATAAAAAATTAAAAATAAACTTAAATTATAAATATTTTAAAAAATAAAAAATGAATGAAAAATAGTTTATTTTCTTGAAAAATAAAAAAAATAAATTATAAGTATTTAAAAAAAGATAAATTTAATTTTTTTTCTTTAACTAATAAAAAAGAGGAAGTTTTAATTATTTTTCCTTTTTCAGAAATTATTTTTCTTTTTTTATTATTTTTTAATTATAAATATTTTTATTGGCAAAATTATAAACACATACATAATTTATTATATTTATTTAAAAATATACTTTAATCATTATTTTATTTAAATAAAAAATTTAAAATTAAATTATGATTATTTAAAAAAAAGTAATAAATTTAAAGGTAACTTTTTTTATAAAAATAGAAAATAAAAAAAAATTAAATTACAAGTATTTTTTAAAAACTCGTAAATGGTTATTATTACAATTTAAGTTACCAAATTTTAAAGGATTGATATCAATTTATGCCAAATTACTCCACATAACATTCCTCAAACCATATTTTCTAAATTAATTAGAGCAAATCCAAATTAATTTTGTAAAAGATTTAATATATAATGAATTCATTTATTTTTTAAAAGATTCATATCATCAAATATATATATTCATTCTAATCAAATAATTCACAACTTTTAATCTATCTAATGGTAATGTATTGTTAAAGAAAATTTAGAACTTGATTTTTCCAAGTGAAAGTAATTTTTAGTTTTACGAAAGAAATTGCAACTCATTATTTTTTTCCATTATAAGGTTATAACTCCAACCTTACCTTATAGGGTCCAAGTACTCTACTTTCCTAAATCTCGTGTATGTTAATTTTGTTAACATAAAATCTCTTTTTCTTAGTCTTCGTGAGAAAGATTACTTATAGGAAAAATTTGCATATGAGCCTTAAACCATTAAAGTTTACTTTAACTTTTAATAATCCCAAGCCAAAATGATCATTAACAATCGTGTGGGTATAAATTAGTCAACATTGTCATTTTTTCAAATTTAGGTTATTGCAAGGAAACAAAGGATAGTAAAAAGGAGAGTAAAGAGGGATCACCTCTATTTGAGAACCTTAAAACATCATCATAAAAGGAAAGTGAGGATTTTGTTTGAATTTATCTTGCTAAGTTCTTAACTTTAACCCCTAAACTTGAAGAAGAGGTTTTTAGAGTAAAAAGATGGTAGGAAGGTAAAAGTGGATTAGGAATAAAGTTGGACTCTAAGAAGCAAACAAGCTTAAGGCTATTGAGGATGGAAGTGTTGACCTAATACTTGGCTAAAGACTTATTATGGTTAGGTAATCTCTATTTCTTTTAAGGGGATAAAGAGTAGGCCTATAAAAAATTGTGTTTTCTACTTAAGTCAGCCTTTGAGCCATTATGCTTATAGGTTGTAAAAGAAAGTCTAACATGAAAGGGCAAGGACTTATAAGATAGGTTTGCAGGAAATAAATCCTTATCGACAAACTAGTTCACATGCTTATCACCTTTTAAAAACAATTCATTAATAGTATTATTACCTTTTGGAGGAATTGAGGAAACATCTTGGTCCACTATTATTAATGTAAAAACTTTTGTTATGTTTTGGGCCTTATATTGTAAGGGTTACTTAATTAGACTTACCTTATGTTGAAAGGGGCAATAAAGGCATTAATGTAATGAGACTCCATATAATACAATATTTATTACTATGTGATTTTTAGCCACCTCTCTAGGTTCTTATAATTTCCTTGTAATGCCTATTGTAAGGATTCTTTAGGTATTATTGGATTGAGTTTCAAAAGGAAAAAAATCTTTTTTGTCTTGGCCCTACATCCACATATATATAAGTTTCAAACTAAGGCATTGTCCTTTCTTCTTCACAAATTTTGTCTCAGCACCTATAAACTGATAAAACTTGTCAATGTACCCGAACACCCTATATTAATAACAAAATTATAGTAGTTTCTCACAAAGGAAGCTAACATAGATTGTTTTTTCATCGGCCCAACTACTATTGAAACAACTTCATAAGGATTCCTCCATATTAACATTAATGAGAAACCTTATGTAATTATTCCATATTAAGGCATTATTAAGAGCAAAGTTAACCTTTAAGAGCCTGATAAACATACCTTTAATTAGTTTAGCATTCTCCTGTGTCATTTGTTCTAAAGATAGATTATGAACTTAGATCTATCAAAGAGGGAGAAAGAGAACACCTCATCAATAAAAATATTTAGGGATCATTCTCTTATTATGAGTATTTAATTAGAGAAACTCTAGGGAATTCTATAGGGGATCTTTCTTCTATCAACCTTTCTTGCAAACAAGAATAGAAAGATGTTAGGTTTAATGACTTAGATTTTGAGCTCGCTTTAAGGGTTCTAAACTCTTTTTAAAGTAGACTTAACAATAATAGTGTTGTACTACTTGGTTGACATGATTTTACCCACTAACATTACTTTTGTGACTTTTTGCATTTGAATGGGGTTAGTTTCCAACTTTAAAATGTATTCCTTTCATTAGAAGTTTTGGATTTCTTTTATTAGATCCATGATGTTTCCCCTCCTTCATTTAATGTTTTAGGGGAAACAACATGGTCTTAAAGCTTAGACAAGTAAATGGGGTAAGTGGATAATAGTAACAGTTAGGTAGGTAGGAATACAAGTTAACTAGGATAAGAAATATCAAAAGAGAAAGAAAGGTGTAAGCTAGGGGAAATAAGTGTTTAGTGGAAATAAACATTTTAAATCTCAATAAAATAGATAAGACCAAAAACAAAATGGAGAAAGCCAAAAACAAAATAAAACATGAAATGAAATAGATACCCTAAAAAATTGGTAACCATCACGTCAATCATCCCACCTAACTTCTACTCTTAAGAAAAGACACTAATCACCATTAAAGGTGTATTGTAACACTTATTTATTACCTTTGAAGTTGATAAAAATAAAAATAATATAAAATAAATATTTATAAGAGTAAGGAAACAACCTTGCCAAAAAATGTAAAAGAAGAAAAACTAAGTTGACTTATCAATTTGTATTGACTTGTCAATTTGTATGAGCTACTAAGATTTTTATATCCTAAGTCCTTAATTAAATGCATCAAGCACAAAATAGTGTTGGGTGCTGTTGTAACTTTGCATTTATGTTATAATCTCTAATTTAGGCTAGAAACTTTTATGATTTTACTTGTTGGCAATTATATCCATTCATTAAAAATATTCTATAAGAATCTAATAACACGCTCTCTCAATAATCAATATCTTATTGTTTTATAAATATATCAATCATAAATTTAGCCCCTAAAATTTAGAGTTAGTTTTCATTTAGTCATCAAGTTCTAAAAGTACTAATTTGGTCTAAAATGTATATATAGTATTTTGAAAAGGTCCTAAGCCTAACAAAGTTAATTTTTTCCATTAGGAGTTAATGAGAATAATAAAGAAATTTCAAAATATAAAGAAAGAATGTTTTGAAAATCAATTATACAATTTAAAATTCATAAGAAATTATAAATATAACAAAAAATATGAATTTTTTTTTTGGTGTCAAACCCTTTTAAAATATTTTTTTCATATATTAGTTTTGAAATTTTAAATTATAAGTTTATGTGTAAGAATTATTTTTATTCAATAATTATCAAAATTTCTAAAAACAACTTTTTTCTTTGAAAATTCATATGATAAATTGATTCTTCAAAAGTTTCCTTGTTTTATTATCTATCCATTTTAACACATTAAACCTTTTACATAAATAGTTCAAAATCACAAAGATAAATGGTTGTATAAATAAATTGTTTGGACCTATAATTTAGATTTCTTTGTTGTTCTTAGGTCATAAAAATTATTTGATACACTTTTTAACTCCTTAATGCTTTTTATTGAAATACCATAAAATTTGATGTATATTAATTATATATTTAAAAAATTTTGCTTTATTAAAATTATCATTGTATTTTTGATAATAACCTTTTTTCATCCAAAGTTAATAATGATAACGTCTAGTATTATATTATAAAGTTATAAATTTAGCGTTAAAAAATATCTTTTTGTATTGTACAATTTATGGTTAAGTTGAAAATATAAAATTTATTTTTAACAATATCTTATGATATCTTGATGTACTTAATTATATTAAAATATTTGATAGATCAAAAGACTAGAAGTCATGTGCAAAAATAATTATTATTATTAATGAGTAAGCAAATCTAAAAGATTTTTTTTATTATATTTCCTCTCCCGCATCTGTGGCATGCCCGAGCATTCTGGCAAAGTTCCATCCAATGTAGAATTTCAAAACGTGAGAATAAGTTCTACGCCATTAAAGGGGAAGGATAATTGTGTCCGAGAAAAAGAGAAAAAGGATCAATATAATTACATGAACGTGCTAGAAGTTAAAGTGACTCCAATAACACATTTACTGCATCAATTTACTCAAGAGTTATGGTTCGCGGAGAAATCCATTTAAGATTAAAAAAGAAGAGTTATGTTAAAGAGAAGGAATGAAGAGATTATGAAACTACTGCCAGAATTTGAACTGCCGTAACTCCACGGCACTCTTTGCAATTTCCTGCGGTAACATCTAAAAGAGAGTTATGGTCATCACTACCAACACCGGTAGCAGCAAGTCAAATGGTCTGTTTACCACCATCAAAGAAATAGCACTAGCCAAAGAAGAAAAGAAAAAAAAAAAACAAAAAGAGCAAATTCATCGTCATTGCTGACCCTTTCTTCGATGAACAATCTGCCTTTTCCTTGTCCTCTTAGGTTACACCTCGGCCCTTTTATTTTTATTATACTCCACTTCAAAATTGATTCTAATGAACCATTTTATTCACTTTTGGTGTTCATTCAATCTTATCTATGTTATTGCATGGGTTAAGGATCCCTGTGTTACACGTAATTTCTGGGCTTATGAGGTATTGAAGGACACTTCTGTATCTTTATTTCTTTTTTATTTCTCCAATTCAATCCAATTATCATTTATGGTCTAATGATGACGGTGAGCCGTCAGACATAACCAGTAAACCAATATATTTTGTGATTTTTTTCTTCTGAATTAAGAGAGTGATGGTTGCTGTTATTAGCTGAATATCAAATTTTCATAATATCTTTGTTTTTTTATATTAAAAAACCAAAAAAAAAAGAAAAAACTTAATTGTCTGACCTGGCCCCATAATCTAGTGATAGTTCTGCTCTTGGCTAATGATATATGTAAGTTTAATATTGCTGCTGTTGTAGAACAAGCAAGAAAAGATAAGAAACTAACATGAGAATCCACTAAAAAGATAGAAAACAATGGAAATTTACCCATAAAAATGCAAGAATTAACTCACAAACTAAGAATACTCTATTAAACTTAATATTCAATTTCAATAATTATAAGTAGTCTTCTTATGAAATAACATTAAGCCATATTTATATAGAAATAGTTAATGATTAAATAAGAAACAATAAAAATAAATAAAAAATATAATAATATCTTTATTGAATAAGAAAATATCCTAAATAGTATATATAATATCTAATATAATAAAATTTCTTAATAAAGTAAATATTATTATTAATATGAGATATCATTGAAATTCTAACTAATAAGAATATTTCTTTCTTATTCTCCATCCTTCTCTTTTAGTTAAAAAAAATGACTTTGAATTTTGAAATATTGAAGAGTAAGATATAGTTAATATTATGCTTGAAAAATTTATCTTAAAAGTTCAACTTTGGTTGGACCATAGCAAACACCATAAAATCAACTACTTCAATAACGTATATAACATTATTATTCACATCTTTTCCATTGACAAAGACTAATGGAGAAGACTGAGTAGTGACAATGTTGTTAGCCACTAAATCAACTTCTTTAAGCAAAGCTACTTCTATTGATGTTGCCTAACTAGTTTGAACAACTTTAACTAATAGAACACTATTGACTAATAGTTTTAACTATGGTATTTCTAACACATCTTCAGTAGGAATGAAAAGATCATTGGATGTTAAATCCAAAATTTTGATACTGACAAATTCATTTGTATATTGTATTAAATTACTAGATTAACTTTTTTACAATGACATATATTTTTTAACCTTATTTTTACCAATATGAACATTAATTTGCTATTCAATATCAAGTATATCATACCATAATGTAGCAATTGTATCATTTTAATCATTCAAATATACATTAAAGATGTCATGATATGTACCAAGTAAAGTTTAATATTAAAGTACAACATATAAGCACTTTTTCTCCTAACTTGTAAGCAATAAGAAATAACTTTGCGTGAATCTTCTTCACCTTATGTAATAGCAGGAAAAGTAATTCATGAGAGATATATGCATAATTCTTTAACTTAAAAATCATAATTTCTATCCTAAACATAAAAACTCTCAGTAGGTTGTAATCCCTTATACCATTGAGAAAGTGATAAAATATCTTAACTATCAATGCATCACATTTAAGATCTAACATCATGTAATAATATTAAACCTTAACAAAAGTTTCAAAAATTGAGATTTACTTACTAAAATGAGTAATTAGTGTAATCAAAAAATTCTTCAAATAATGATACAATCTACTGAAAGATATCACTTCATCATAAGAAAAAATATTTAGGACAATTATTTTCATTATCTCACTAAATTATACAATAACAAATATCTTACATCAATATTGTAATGTCAAAAGAATTGATACCTAATGAATGCATTCCTTAATAGATGGAGAGCAATTGACATTATATTTGACTATTTTACACATGACAACTAAACTTTAACTTGATCTAAAAGAGAAAGTAGATATTTGTTATGAAAAGTAGAGCTTTATAACCTTTTTTCAACATACCAAATTTGTTTTTCTAGAATAGTAGCTATCATTTTTTTTTTCTTTGGCTATTTTTCACTCTTTATGTGTGGTAGCAACAGTGGAAATAGGATCTAGAGGTTTTTGTGTGTAGTATTCTTGGATTGATATTTACTTTAATAATAAAATTAATTTAGGACAAATAAGAAAAGGCATGCAACTAATATAGGAATCCACTCAAAAAATATAAAACAATGGGAATCAACTCTTAAAAATGTAAGAATCCACATACAAACTAAGAACCCTTGTCTAAACTCAAAATTCAATTTCAATAATAATAAGTAATCTTTTCTTAAAATGACACTACAGAATATTTATATAGAGGTGACAAATAATTAAATTAGAAATAATAAATAAGATTATAGTTCTATTAAATTGAAAAGTATCCTAAATAATATAATACTAATATAATAAAATCTTTTAATAAGGTAAATATTATTATTATTACAATATTATTAAAATTCTAAATAATAATAATATTTCTTTCTTATTCTTTATCAATTACACATGTTTTCGGTTATGTATTTATACCTATTATAGATATGTTGGTGGTATCAAACTTAACACTAGAGGGTTGGTTATGGCTTATGGTAGAGTTTGTTATAATATCTTTTAATGCATATAATATTTCTTATATGGTCCATATGAAAAAGGAATAAATATTATTTAAAATAATAATTAAGTTGTAATTATTCATTATTAATAGTAATTAAGTCACTGTTAATGTTAATTAAACCATTTTAATGAAAATTGGGTTAATTATGATAATTAAGTCCTTATGCATGACTATTAAGTCATTTTCAATGAAAATTAAGTGACTAATTATGATAATTAAGTTGTTATTAATGACTATTAAGTCATTCTTAATGAATATTAAATTAGGAATATTTCATTTTAAGAATATCAAAGGGTTTATCTTGATAAATAAAGCTATAAAGGTAATAACAGAAGGATCCCTAGCCTAACCTATATAAATAAGCTTATGAACTATCAACATTATGTTTCATGAAAAGTATAAGGTAATAGGCTAGAAGATTACTTCAATTTTTTACTTTTACAGTTATAGGAAATTATTAATCAACATGACCAAAGGTATTGTTTCTGTTAAATTAATCTATTGCTTTTAGTTTTTTTATTTTTCTTACATATGGTATCATAGCCTAATTCTTTAGTTATATTAACTATAATTAAAGATGATGTGTGTATCATTATTTATATGTTTCCTTTATTTGATGAATTGGAGTTTCTAAAGGATTTTGAGTCTTCTTAAAGGTTATCCATGTCATATCATTTTACTTAGATTTGTACTTATTAAGCATTTTTTTTTTAAGTAGCAAATGTCTACAAGTAGGAAAAAAGGCATGTAACATGATCATAATATGCATACATGTGTTAATCTTTAAACATGTATAAGTGGTTTAATGTTAAAAAGAGGACATATCATGTCATATATATATATGGTTCTAATGATATAAAGTGACTTGTTAATTTTTGTTGACTTTTTTTAAGGACTGTTAGTATTCTTAACAGACAAAATTATTTATGCAAACTTAATAGATTAAAAAAATTCATGAACTATTTTTTGATATTTATCATATGTATATTATATTTTGGTCTTATGAATGCCATTATAAGGAATATCATTTTAATTTAAACATACCCATAACATTTCGAATTATTATGATATTAGTCATTTTCAAGAAAAAAAATCACATAAAAATATTGTAACTAGACTATAAATGACATATAAGAATTGTGATTAATTCTTTAAAATAAATTACTTGGTCCCATAGGGAGGTATTTATTTTATTGAATTAATTAAAATAAGATGATAAATTAGACATTAAAAAATAAATTTTCTTATGCCACAGACATGAAACTTTTGTAAGTTTAATGTTTAATTTATTAGTCTTATTATATTGTATATATAAATTCAATACATATAATGACTTTTACCTATAAGAAGGTTTGAATTTATATTTTTTTTCATGGTTCATTAGTTTTATAACATTAATGTATGTGTGTTCTTGGTTAATGTAGTTATTCTTATTACTTTTTTTAATGATCTTATTTGTATTCTAATGCTATTTAGTGACAATTTTATAAACAGAAAAGAAAAGGACCTTTTGACTTTAAGGTGCATGGATATGGATTTGGCCTTTTGAGTAGATCAACCACGTATTTTTCAACAGAATCAAGTATATTAACTAAAAAAGTTGCTTATGATAAGTGGAAGCGATCAAATTGCTTGAACTTAATGCTCATTAAAACTTATATCAATAAAAGCATAAGGGGGCTTTATTCCCAAAAGGGAGAGCCAAAAATTTCATGAAAGTTATTAAGAAATAATTTGTGAAATCTAATAAGGTATTGGCCAGCATCCTAATAAAGAAACTTTTAGGAAAGATTTTAGATAGTTCTAAAAGTGTGCATGAGCACATTATGAAAATGAGAAACATTGCTTCTTAACTTAAGTCCTTAGAAATTGACATATCTAAAACCTTTTTAGTACATTTTATCCTAAATTCTCTTTCTTTTATATATACACTATTTAAAATATCTTAAAACACATATAAAGAAAAAGGGTTTATCAATGAAATTTTGACCATATGTGATCAATAAGAAGAAAAAATGAAACACAAGAATCTTAAAAGTGTCTATCTTATAACTAAAGAAAAGACTGATGGAAAGAAGGGTAAAGGTGTTTCATCTTGGAAGAAATATGCAAAGGTGTTAATGAAGAAATCTGACAACAAAAGTGTATATTTCTTTTACTACAAACAAGGATATATGAAAAAGACTTGTTTTAAGTATAATGCATGGCTAGAAAAGAAAACTATTTTTGTGTTCTTCATGTGTCATCAATTTTTTTTAATTAATATTCCAAGTTATACATGGTGAATAGATTATGGTATTACAATCCATGTTGTTAATACTATTTGGGGCTTTTTAACCTAAGGAAGCCAAAGGAAAGTGAGCAAGGCATTTATTTAGAAAATCATATGTGCTCTCATGTTGAAGTTATAAGAATTTATTTAATTTTAAAATTTGGTTTTATGTTAGACTTAGAAAACACCTTTTATGGTCCATTATTCTCAAGAATTTTGGTTTCCATTTCTAAATTAGCATATATAAGTTATAAATTTGTCTTTGAGAACTCAATTTTCGATATTTTGCATAATAAAAATATCATTGATTTTGGTTATTTGGTTGATAGTTTGTATAAATTTGATATAGACCTTACTTAAGAATGTAATGTTACATTACCTAACATTATTGACATAAAAAGACATATTACTAATAAACAATCTTCCTTATTATGAGATAAAAAAATTAGATCATATCTCTTTTGAGAGAATAAAGAGACTAGTGAAGGACAAAGTTTTAACAACTTTTCACTTCATGGATTTTAGTACTTGTATAGATTGCATAAAGGGTAAGCAAACCAACAATAGCACTGAAGGTGCCAAGAGAAGTTTAGAAATTTTTAAGATTGTGCACATGGATATTTATGGACCATTTTTCACTCCCTATTTTAATGGTAAAAGATATTTTATCTCGTTCATTGATGATTATACAAGATTTATTTATCTTTACTTATTATTTAATAAAATTAAAGCATTAAATGATTTTAAAACATATAAAGTCAAAGCAGAGAAATATAAGAATAAAAAATTAAAAGTTTACGATCTGATAAGGGTGGAGAATATTTTGAAAAGTACATAGACATGGGGCAAATAAAAGGTTCATTTTGCAAATTTCCTCGATCAAGAGAGTATTATTACATAATATACCACACCAAATACACCTTAATAAAATAGTATAACTAAAAGAAGGAACTAAATAATTATGAACATGATGAGAAACATGATTAATAATTTTAATCTCACATTAAGTTTATGGAGTGAAGCCTTGAAATTACAATGTATGTTTTAAATAGGGTTTTTTAAAAAGTTGTTCCTAAGACTCCCATTGAGTTATGAAATAGATGAAAACCAAGTTTAAGGCATATGTATGTATAGGGTTGTTTTGCTAAAGTAAGAATTTATAATACTTATTTAAAGAAATTAGATTTAAGGACAACTAGCAGTTATTTTATTAGCTATTTGGTAAACTCTAAGGGATATTGATTTTACTAGTTTTTAAATACACATAAAATTATTGGAGTTAAGAATGTAAAATTTTTTTGAGAATTTTGAGTTTAGTGTGAGAGAGTTCCTTCATAAAGTTTAATTTTAAGAAAGTAGAAACTCAATTAAGTACCCTATAAACTCTAGAAATTTGGTTGTTCAAGAAAATTTACATAATAATGAAGGATAACCAATTCAAAATCAAATGCCCAATATAAAACAAGTCAATATCTAAGTTATGGAATATAAACTACAAAATGAAGGGCTGAAGAGATAAAAAAAGATATAAAAATCTAGAATTCCTGATGACTATATAGTATATCTTTAAGATATTAATATCAATCTTAGAGATAATCTTAAGACATTTTCACAAACCATAAAATGTGAAAATTTTGAATTATGGTTCAATTCCATAAAAGAAGACATGGAATTTATAGTAAATAATCAAGTTTAGGAACTTATTAAATTACTAGAAGGAGTTGTAGTTATAAGCTATAAATGGGACTATAAAAGTAAAGAGGACTCATCTGGTAATGTTGAATGATTCAAAGCTAGACTTATAGCCTAAAGTTTCACTCAGAAAAGGGTATTAACTATCATAAAACCTTTTCTTTAGTCTCTGAGAAGGATTAATTCAAAGCAATCATGATTTTAGTAGTTCATTTTGACTTAGAGTTACATCAAATAGATGTGAAAATGACTTTCCTAAATAGGGATCTTGAGGAAAAGGTATATTTGAGTAATCCTAAAAGTTTCATTGCTAATATAGGAAGTCACCTAGCATATAAGTTTAAAAAATCCATATATGGGCTTAAATAAGTCTCCCAACAATAGTATATTAAATTTCACAATATGATAATTTCATATAATTTTAAAGAGAATATTATGGATTAATATATATAACTTAAGGTTAATAGGAGCAAATACATTATTTTAGTCTTATGTATGAATGATATTTTACTTGCATGTAATGATTTAGGGTTGTTATATAAAAGTGAGAAATTTCTCTCTTAAAACTTTAAAATGAAGGATAGGGGTGAAACTTCATATGTCATTACATAAAAATTTATAAAGATATATCTCAACAAATGGTAGGACTATCTTAAAAGGTACACACTGAAAAAGTTTTAAAGAGATTTAGAATGAAAAGTTATTCTTTCAATATAGCATTTATAATCCAAGGGGACAAATTCAATCTCACTTAATGTCCTTATAATGACTTGGAAAGAGAAAATATGAAACATATACTATATGCTTTTATAATTGGTAGTCTTAGATATGCATAAGTTTGTTCAAGACCTAATATTGCTTTTATAGTAGAAATGTTAAAAATTACCAAAGTAATATTGCATTGGAAAGTTGTCAAAAAGGTTATGCGGTATCTATAAGGAACCAAGGACTACATGCTTACATCCAAATATAATAACTACTTGGAAATGGTTAGGTATTCATATACTAATTTTATTGGTTACATAGATAGTAGAAAGTCTACTATTAGATATATTTTCATACTTATTGAAACTATTATATCTTAAAGAAGTATCAATCAAATCATTATTGCTTTTTCCACTATAAAAATAGAATTTATAATTTGCCAAAAGGCTATTATATAGGCTTTGTGGTTAATAAATTTTATCATAGGATTGTACATTATGGATTCTATTTCTAGACCACTTAAGATATATTATGATAATTTAGCTGCAATGTTTCTTTTAGAAAACAACAAAAGTGGAAGTTGAAACAAGCATATCAATGTAAAGTATTTAATTGTTAGAAATTATGCTAAAGAACAAGTAATTGTTATAGAGTTTATTATTACTCAATTTATGGTTACTAATCCTATGATTAAAGGATTGTTAACTAAGTCGTGTAAGGATCATGTTAAGCATATAAGACTAGTCAACTTTAGTTAGTTTCTTTTAAAACTATGTTCTTTAATGTCATGACTTTATAGAAGACCTTTTGGTCATTTGCAAATGAAGACTAATTTCATGCATATAAAATTTATTTATTCATAGTTTATTTGGGACCTAAATAGACTAAGAACTAAAGTATTTTTCATTTTATAAAGTGTTTAATTAGAAATTTATTAGCATTATGATATATAGAAGAAAATGTTTACAAAAGAATGTAGCATGACTTCTATGATTTGTATATAGAATTTTTTATTTAAATAGATTAGTTTATATGAATAGTTCAATTCATGGCCATGAATAAGGATATCACATATTTAGCTTCATATGTAGTAAATGAGAGAATGTTATAATATATTTTGATAGTTATAATATTTCTTAAATGGTCCACATGAAAAAAGAATAAATATTATTTAAAGTGATAATTAAGTTGTAATTATCCATTGTTAATGGTAATTATATTATTGTTAATAATAATTAAGTTATTCTTAATAAAAATTAAGATAGGCTAATTATGATAATTAAGCTATTATTAATAACTATTAAGTCATTCTTAATGAAAATTAAGTGAGGTTAATTATGATAATTTAGATATTTTTAATAATTATTAAGTCATTCTTAATTAATATTAAATTGGAATATTTCATTTTGGGAATATCAAACGGCTTATCTTGTTGGGAAAAAGCCATAAAAATAGTAATAAAAGGTTATAGTCTAACTTCTATAAGAAAACTTATAAACTATCAATATTATACTTCTAAAAAAGTATAAAGTAATTAGTTAAAAAACTATTTACTTTTATAGTTATAAGAAATTATTAATCAATATGGCTAGATGTATAATTTTCATTAAATCAATTTATTATTTTAAATTCTTTATTTTTCTTACAAGAGTTGTATTAGAAAGTTTGAGAATTGCATTAACATGTCTCATTAAATCTAAGGTATTGGATTATGTTTATTTGGCTAATTGTTTCCTTCCTATATAATATAAGAGTCCAATTGTTGTGGAGATAGAATTCAAATGTATTTATTTTTGGCCCATAACTCACAAACATTTAATGAGAGTATAAATAACCCTTTTTGGTTGCTAAAAATCAAATTAAAAAGAAAAAGAAAGACAAAGAGGCTACAAAAATAGATTGAAAAGAATTGGGTGACTATTGTAATTTTTCAACTTGAAGTGTTCTTGCATCTTACTGTTGGAAGGTTAAACAATGTTTGATCAAGTTTAAACTCAGATAAGTGATAGAGGATGTTAATATGGATAAAACTAAAGTGGTAAGCATTCATCTTACTACATATTTTAGATTATTGTTTACCAATGTCTTTTCACAAAGAAAGACAATGAAAAGATACAAAGAGTTCCTTATGCATCAATTATAGGTAATCTAATGTATGTAATAATATGTACAAGGTTCGATATAACTCATACAATTGGCACAATTAATTGGTTCCTTTCAAATCTTAGTATGAAGTATTAGAATGTAGTAAAATGGATATTAAGATATTTATGAGGTTTTATTGATTTAAGTTTATGTTTTAGTTGTAATGAGCTTACCCTTATTAAGTATATAGATTTAGATATGGTAGATAACATTGACTTTAAAAAGTTTACTTTAGTTATTTGATTACTCTTGCAGAGGGAACACTTAGTTAGCAATCTTGTTTGCAAAAGTATGTTATATTATCTACTATAAAGGCAGAGTTCATTGATATAACTGAAAAGTCCAAAAAGTTGCTTTGGATAAAAAGTTTTACAGAGCTCAGTTTTAAACAACCAAAGTATATGTTGTATTATAACAATTAGAGTGCAATCCATTATGTTAAGAAATCAACTTTTCATACTAGGTCAATATGGTATCATTAGATACATAATGTTCTTTATTCTAAATAGTTGGTATTGGAAAAGATTCATATGAATAGTAATGTTGTTGATATGTTAATAAAGACATTACCAAAAGGAAAGTTTGACTTGTGTTGTTCATTGGTCAGAATGACCAACACTTCTATATAGTTAGGAAGGAGACAATTATAAGGTTTATTAGTTCCTATTTATGTAATGTATGAGTCCAATTGTTATAGATATAAAGTCCAAATGTATTTGTTTTTGGCCCACAACCCAAAAACACCTAATAAGCGTACCTCTTTTTGACTATTGAAACCTAATTGAAAAAAACAAAAACAAAAAACAAAAAGAAAGACAAAGAGGCTAGAAAAAGAGAGAAAAGAAGGTTAAGTAACTACTACAATTTTTTAGTTAGAGGTAATGTTTTTATATCTTACCATTAAAAAGTCAAATAGAGTTCGATAAAGTTAAAACTTAACCAATTAATAGAAGACGTCTTGTTCTTGATTATAAATAGTAGAGATTGTGTTTTAGATACTGTAAGCATAGGTTTGCATTTTGGACATTTTTCTATATGTATTTTTGATCAATTGTGTAATTAGAAGGTTGATTATGGTCCAATTAAGCTAATTTTGGTCAATAGTTAAAGGATACATATATCTTTATTGTGGACAATTGAATTGTATTTTGGTAATTTGCAAGGGTAGGTTTTTGATTCAGAATCAAGGCTTTTGAATTTTGATTATATTTTATTCTCTTATTTGTAATAGTTTTGGTAAATTGTTTAGATGGGCATTGATTAATAATCCAATTAATTTGAATTTTGTGTAAGAATATAAATTAGCAGCGAGCCTTAATTTAATTTAGTGGAAGATGTACCTACAGTTATATTGATCAATAAAGATAGGCTTGTAATTACAAAAGTAAAGATTTTGTGGTACTAACTAAGCCTTTTAGCCTATAACCTAATATTTTTTAAAATCATATGTTAAAAGTTCATAGGCTTCTTTTTTATGGGCTAGGAAAAGGACCATGTCAATCATTAATCATCATCCAACTTCTAAGTGGTTGTAACAAATTTAAACTCAAACTAGTTAACCTTCAAGAATTATGATAATTGGGTAATTATCTTTTAAGTATCATCATAAGAAATAAATATTTTGTATTTATCTTTAATCATATGGGCTACTTTAAGGATAATTTCAACATTCTTCCACTTGGCCAGTATGATTCCAAATAAGTGATACCCTTAACAATGGTCATTACTTATATCACTAATACAAGCTAATCTAAAACTAAATTTTGCTTAATTAGAAATTTCTACACATGAATCATGGTAGTTATGTAACATTGTTGAAAACATTTCCTTCCATATATCATAATGTTAGTAAATTTCTAATTAAACACTTTATTGAGACAAGATTTTGTTAAATAAAAAAGTTTTAGGCTTTATTCCACTAAGATCCTTGGTAAACTTTATACAAATATTTTTTATTTGTACAGAATAAAATTTTATTTGCAAATAACCAAAAGGTCTCCAAAATGCTAAATCATCAAAGAACACTAAAAACTTAAGTAAAGCTAACAAGTTTCATATACTCAACATGATCCTTATATGACTTAACCAACAATCTTTTAATCATAGAATCGATAACTATAAGTTGAGTATTGATATGTTTTATTACAATTGCATGCTCTTGAATATGATTTCTAATAACTAAATACTTTATATTAATATCTTGTTTTGACTTTCATTTTTATTATTCTTTGAAAAGAACACTGCAATTAAATTATAATAGTATATCTTTAGTAATTTAGAAATAAAATCCATAATTTGCAGTCTCAACCATAAAGTCTGTGTTATGTCTTATGGTACGCAATGAATTTCACTTCCATAGTAGAAGAAGCAATAACAATTTGCTTAATGCTTTTCTAAGACACAACACCTTCAGCAGGCATAAAAATGTATCTAGTAATAAACTTTTTACTGTCTATATAACCAGCAAAATTAGCATCTAAATAACTGACCACCTTTAAATGGTTGGTATGTCTATATAAGTTTATAGTTCTTAGTTCCTTGTAAATACCTCATAACCTTTTTGGTAGCTTTCTAATGTTCTTGCCCGAGATTACTTTAGAAACTCTCTAATATTCTTATTATAAGTGTAATGTCAAGTCTAATAGAGATCTATGCATACATAAAGCTAGCTATTGTTTATGCATATGATATGCACTTCAATTCATCTCACTCCAAGTCATTTTAAAGATATTGTGTAAGACTGAATTTATCCCTTTTGAGTATAAGTCTTATAATGAAAAAATAATTTTGCATCTTAAATCTCTTTAAAACCTTTTTAATGTAGGTCTTCTAAGATAGTTCTAACATTTGTTGAAATCTATCTTTGTGAATTTCTATACCAATGACATAAGAAACTTCACCCATATCCTTCATTCAAAGTTTTACAAGAGAAATTCCTTTGTCTTATATAGCAATCCTAAGTTATTGCATACAAGTAAAATATCATCCATATATAAGATTAAAATAATAAATTTGCTCCCACTAACCTTAAGATATATACATTAATTCGTAATATTTTCTTTAAAGTCATATAAGACTATGATATAATAGAATTTTAATATCATTATCAAGAGGCTTGCTTGAGCCTATATATGGATTTTTTAAACTTGCATACTAGGTGACTCTCTTTATTAGTACTAAAATCTTTAGGCTAACTTATGTAAATCTCTTTCTTAAGATTCCTATTCAAAATAGTAGTTTTCACATCCATTTGATACAGTTTTAAATCAAAATAAGTTGTTAAAGTCATGATAATTCTAAATAAATCCTTCTTTGAAACTAAAAAGAAGGTTTTATGGTAGCCAATGACTTACTTTTGAGTGAAACCTCTAGCCACAAGTCTAATTTATATCTTTTAATATTGCCAAAAAAGTCTCATTTGATTTTATGAACCTATTTGTAGTCAATAGGTACAGCTCGTTCTGGCAATTTAACAAGGTCCCAAACTTGATTAGTAGTTATAGATTTCATTTCTTCCTTCAAGGAATTATACCATAATTCAGAATTTTTACCACTCATGGCTTGTGAAAACATGCAAGGATCATCTTTATGATTGATATCAATCTCTTGTAGGTATATAAGGTGGTTATTAGGAATTATAAGTCCCTTTAGTCTTGAGGATCTCTTAAATCCTTCATTTTATGGATTTTCATTATGTGCTTTATGTACCATAGGTTTCATATTTACCTATATTGCATTGGACACTTAACTCTCAATTAATTATTCTTCAATATTATCATGTGAATCTTCTTAAACAACTAAACCTCTGGAGTTTATAAGAACTTCAGTAGAATCCTTATTTTCCTCAAATTCCACATTTCAAGGAAACCCACTCCCACAAATTTCAAAATCCTTAAAAAATTTTACATTTTAGACTTTAAGAATTCTATGTGTACTTGAAAGACAATAAAATTTAAATCCCTTAGAGTTTAATGCATAACTTATAAGGAATCCACTAGTTGTCCTCAAATCTAATTTCTTTAATTAAGGATTATAAACCCTCATTTCAGCAAGACAACCCTATACATACATATGTCACAAACTTAATTTTCAACCATTCCATAATTCAAATGGTATTTTAGGAATAACCTTCAATATAACCTTATTTAAGACATATATTATAGTTTTTAAGATTTCACTTTATAAACTTAATGGGAGACTAAAATTGTCAACATGTTTCTCACTATGTCCATAAATGTGTGGTTTCTTCTTTCAACTATACCACTTTATTAAGTTGTTTTGTAATAATATATTGTGTAATAATACCTTTTTCTTCAAAGAACTTAGCAAATAGACCTTTTAGTTGTCCCATTTTTGTGTACCTCCCATAATACTCTCCACCATTGTCAAATCTTACAATTTTAATCCTTTTATCCTTATATTTCTTGAATTTAGCCTTATATGTTTTGAAAGTATCAAATGCTTTAACTTTATCAAACAATAAATGGAGATACATAAATCTTATATGGTCATCAATGAATGAGATAAAATATTTTTGACCATGAAGACAAAGAGTGAAAAATGGTCCACAAATTTTTATATATATAATCTTAAGAATTTATGAACTTTTCTTGGCACTTTTAGTGTTCTTGTTGGTATACTTACCCTTTATGCAATCCACATAAGTGTCAAAATCTGTAAAATCAAGCGTTGTTAAAACTCCATCATTTACAAGCCTTTTTATCCTCTCTTAAGAGATATAACCTATTCTTTTATGTTATAATTGAGAAGATTGCTCATTAACAATATTTCTTTTTATACCAATACCATTATGCAATTAATAAAGAGCTTTAATTGTGTTGGTGTGTGCCCATATTGGTATTAGAGTCATCTTCGATTATTAAATGTTTCAAACTAGTTAAAAAACATATGAGTAAATCTAGGACATGTATCCATTATCCATTTTACAATAGATTTGCCTTCAAAACCGTGATAACTTTTAAGATTTTTCACTTCAAACATACCTAGCACATCTTTCTTAATAAAAAATTACCATACAAACATCCTTCACCCCATCTACATAAATTCTCAAGAACAATCACCTCTCATTTCACTTATATCATCTACTATCACAAAAAAAAACATTACAAATGAATTGTATATTTTAGAAAAAGAATTTGAACTTAATAAAGAACTTTTATATGATAATTTTTATACACCACATAATACCGAAAAAAGAAATTGGTTTTTCAAAAAAAATTTCTAAAAGAGACAAGAAATTTAAAAAGATTATTACATGTTTCTTTCTGCAATTCTCCATAAAACTACTTCTTATTATAATTCTTCTACTTCAAAATTTTCTAAAACTCATAAAATAACCAACACTAAGGAGATAATCATAGAAGAATTTAATAGAAGTATTGATGACTGGGAGATTTTGAAAGTCCAAAAAGATCAAATTTACAAACTTTGACAATATAATTTTTTCAAAAATGATTTTACAATTAAAATTAAACAAAGAGATGTATAACTTACAAAATCTTTTGAAACTATTCATCTTCTTTCTCAAAAATCTCTTTAAAATCACCAAAATAAGCATTATAAGTACATTCATATTGACCTGGTATAAGTAGGCTTTAAATCCCTTACCAAAGAAAGATTGAACACTTCTATTCAGTAGTCCTTAGGGATACCTAAACAAACCTTTCTCGTTCAAATATTATTATCTCAAAATTCATCTAATGGAAAAACATAACCCTTCCTAAAGACTAGATCTTACAAGGAGTAGTTAAACTCGAATCACCAAGATAGATTGAGCCAAACACAAAAATTTTCAAAATAGACTAATTCCAAAATGAAAAAGTAGTTTTGTCTTTCAATAGAAGATTTGCAAATTTTAGATCCATAGATTGAGTTTCCATATCTTCTACAATAAATCTAGGACATGTATCTATCATCCCTTATACAATAAATTTGCCTCAAAACCCTCACAACTTCCAAGATTTTTCACCTTAAACATATCTAGCACATCTTCCCAAATAGCAAATTACCATACAAATATCTCTCGCCCTATCTATATAAATCCTTAAGAACAACCACCACCCACTTCACCTACCCCATCAGCCATCACAAAATACATTACAAATAAATTCCATATTTTAGAAAAAGAATTTGAACATGACAAAAAAAAAAAACTTTTGCATGATGATTTTTATGCACCATATAACACTAAAAGAAAATTGTTTTTTCAAAATTTTCTCTAAAAAAGACAAAAAATTTCAGAAGGTTATTACATGTTTCTTTCAAACCTTAAAGCACATATGTTGTTTTTTTAACTGGTTTGACGAAAATGCATATCAAATGAATTATCTATATCCTTTCAAAACTTCTACAAACCTTACTACTTCTCGAAGTAAAACCAAAGAATGGATTACCCCTAATGACCTAACTATAAAGTCAGAACATCCACCTCTTAACCAAGTCAAGATGATCTATTAACAAAACTTTATTGATCTAACCCTTTACAAAATGCCCCAAAAATCTAATACTCTTAAAAACCTTTCCAAAATGATCGTCCAACAAAACAATTTCTCCAACACCTATTTTCATACCATAGGAACCCAACTAAACATAATAGAAAATCAAATCCAATAAACTACCATCCAAAAGACCTTTACTAAACCTAAAACTAACACCTTATTTTCAAAGCATATTAACCTCTCAAACTCCATATAAATCAGAAAATAGAAAATTTCTTCATCCAAGAAATCAAATAAAAATTAGCTTATTTAGAACCATTTCTTTTATAGAAAAAAAAGAAAAGAAGAAGGAAGTCAACACTTTAGGAAACAAATCAATTAAGAGTCTTCTAAACCACAATCTTTTGAATCACAATTACAACTTTCCAATCCAAAATTAACCACATTTTCTTGCCAAAACCCATATTTGGACTTACAATCCTAGATTATGACATAGAAAACAAACCAAACACATTAGATCAATACAAGTTCAATGCCTCTTGCATCTATCAATAAAATATTGATGACATGTTAAAATACAAAATCCTTAATTTTCTATACTAAATGATTATGGTAGCCAATATTTACAAACAAAAAAAACAAATTTACAAAAATCTAAAAACATTTACAAGATCCTCCAATCATTCAAAAAATTTTCAAGAAAAAAATTAAAAATAAGTTTTACTTTGATTATGAAAAAATTTTCTCAAAATATATTATTTAATCCTTTGAATATTTTCTTACATAATCTAACAATTTTTATCCTATTTTACAGGAAAATGGAAAACTTCATAGATATTGAAGGTTTCCATCTCAAATTCTTTTCTCCAAAATCAAATTTAGCATTTAGACATGTATAAAGCAAAAATTAGAATTTGATTAGCAATGCATACTAGATAATCTTTAGAATGCCAAAATAAAAACCTTTGATTTTTTCACATATCATGAATGCATTTATAAAATATTTATTTATAAAATCTGAAAATACCAATTACAATTATTATTACATTTTTAATAGTATATTATTGGGAATATTTTTTAAATAATCCAAGGTCTAAGAACAAATTACTCTATATCCTAAAGTAGCATATAAGGGATATTATAATTTACAAGTTTTAGGTGCATGTAAAAAATACATAGGCACTACATTTTTTTTATAAACACTTCAATTCATCAAACACTAATTCGAATGTCTAATGCACAAAACTCAATGGTTATGAAAAAAAAAAAAGCACTCTTATAAAAAGCCTCATAACTACTAGAGAAATTTTCAAAACTTTATTGGCACTATCTTCTAATTTTAATCCAGAACAAAAAGATGATAACATATACGTATATAGTAAAATTCAAAATTTTTATAATTCAAATTCAAAAATACAAAACTATATTAATGGCTTTAATAATCTTATCAATTGATTAGAATCACTCAAGGAGATAACAAAAAACCCAGTGAGTTTGAGTGAAACACGAAAGTAAAAAAAGCAAAGGGTGCGTTAGCTTTGGAATATTCAAAGCTCATGAATGCATTTCTAAATATAACCCTATATTTATCTCTCATTGAGATAAATGAAATTAACCATAACTGATTCTTCTTATTTTCTAATACTTTTTATCACCATTTTCACAATTATAAAAACATAATATTTTCAATCAATCAAAAAGGACAACGACTTGAAAAAATATTCATTACAATTCAAAAATTTCTTAGAACAATTGCATCTACTCTTAAAGCATACTGAGGTATCACAACTTGGTGTGAAACTAACTATTATCCACCAAGAAAAGGACCAAGTTATTAGTTACAACTCCTTATATGCAAAAGCATACCTAAAGAAAGGACAACATGCTCCTACCAATTAGATTTCTCAATTTACAAAGTCAATATTGATATAGAATTCTACAAATCATAAAAGTTTAAAGACTTAGAAATGACTTAATAATTGCTTATAAATCATGGAATGCTAATGCAAATCATTTTTACAAATCTAGAACAATTTGACTAAGTAGGCAAAAAAATAACAACACTTGGATTACAACTGATGGCAGATGAAGAATTTCATATTCATCTAAACATAAAATCTTCACCTCCGAAATTCATTAATGGAATTGAACCAATAAGACTTATGATCACTATGTATGGTCAAAATTGTTGCAAAACTAATCTTCCTAGACCAAATATTTGGGATTACTTGATTCCATAAATCCAACAAATACTACATTGGAGATCCAAAGTATTCACCAAAAATTGGTTCGTTGATCTTAATATAAAGACTCAGTATACTAAATTAGTACAATATTACAAAAATCAAGATCTAGTCTTTGATGATGATGATATATTAAATTTTTTAGATGATCCTAATGAACAAGTTGATATTAATGATCTAGAAAATCTAGTTGGAGATGAAGGATTAGCCAACATCAAAGATCAAATGGAAGGATAGCTTGCACAATAGTCCAAAATTGAGCCAATATAATGACTTTCCAAAACTAAAGCATGTTAAGGATAACCAACTATAAAACATTCAAAACAACTTTTGGTCAATCAAGACAAAGTGTTCGTGATTACCAACTTTAAAAAAGAAGTAAAAGTCCAAAACAATTTTCAATGGTTTAGGACAATATGACTACCAACTTTCCAAAAAGTAAAAGTAACTTAACAAAAAGCAAAAGTGGTTTTACAGAAAGTAGATGACAACTCTACAAAAATCCAAGACTACTTTTAGTGAAAAGATTCTAGTTATCTACCACAAATATCTAACTCCTCAACTATAAGAATAAAGCTCAGAGAATTTCCAAGACAGGCTTTTAGAAAAGGTTTTTTTAAAAGACTTTTGGAACCTAACTCCTTTTTTGCATTCTTTCCCTCCTCTCTGTAAAAAAATCTCTTATCTTTACTACTTTAAAGTTTTAATTATATTATTGTGTGCCCATGTGTGTGTGTGTGTGTGTGTGTGTGTGTGTGTGTGTGTGTGTGTGTGTGTGTGTGTGTGTGTGTGTGTGTGTGTGAGGAGACATAAAATGAAAGAAAGAAAAAAAATAGCAAAAGATGTTGGCCCTTTTTATCAAAGTCTATTATTAGATGATTGAAGTAAAATAATTTACCCCAAGTCATTTAATTTATTTGGGTTTCTTTCTAAATTGGATGCAACTATTATTTTCATTAACCCATCTAAAAACCGAATGTTTAGTATTTGCTAATTTTTTATCTTAACTGTCCCATACGACATGAAAAAATAGTAGAACAAAAGCACGTATATGCAATGATGAAAATTAATTCAATCACTAATATTGTGGCTTACAAGAAACCCTAATTTCATAAGGGTTAATATTCATCAAAAGAAAAAACAAACATAGAAACATGCTTTGTGGCATATACAACAATTTTGTAATCAATACATCTAAAGTGCATGCTTTAATACCAAATGTCAAAATATCAATTAATAATGAGCCCTAATTAAATTCAATGGAAGATGTACCTGTGTCATATTGATCAACAAATATAGATATGAAATTACAAAAGTAAAGATTTTATGGTATTAACTATGTTTTTTAGCCTAGATGCTTTTCAAAAACATACATTAATGGTTCATAAGCTTCTCTTTTATAGGATAGGTTAGAGACCATGTAAGTCATTAATCCTCATCCATCTTTCTTCCATCAGGGTTAGTGGTTGTAATTGAGTTAAAATCAAACTAGTTAACCTTTAAAGATTATGATAATTGGGTAATTATTTTTTAATTATCACTTTAAGAAATAAATATTTTGTATTTGTCTTTAATCATGTGGACTACCTTAAAGATAATTTCAACATTTTGGTTGGTTGGTAGAGAACATTTGAAAGTTTATTTTAAATATTTGAATTATTATTTTAAAGTCTACTTTTTAAGATATAGTTGATAGAATGTAACTAGTTTATTTTGATCAACTCATTAGTTTCTTATTGGGTTTAAATTGCATTTATTCAATTTGTTTGATATAATTGAATTTGTATTATTTTATTATACTCACTTATTAATTATAATAAAGTTAATTTATAAACTAAAATATCTCATGATTTTTTCTCTTTTTTATTTAAAAGAGTTTTTCATGTAAAAATTAATATATTCCTTTTTATAATTGTTTTGATTGTCATATTTATTACTTAGTCGTCTCTTCACAAGTTTAAATAAGTAAGAAAAATTTCTTAAACTATTTATACTCTATTATCTTTTCTTTCATCAATATTTTGTACGCATTCATACATTTTCTTGTCTAACCATGCTTAAAGATTCAATTCCGATGGTCCGCTTGTATTATTTTATAGTTGCAAAAACTAGTTATAAAGTTAACTGCCTTTTTATGATTTTCTTGAGAGGTAATTATCTGTTATACTCCAATTTTGATTTTGTAAGTCTCAAATTCCCAATCATTTGATTTCTTAGAAATTTTGATTTATTAGGTAAGTAAAAATTTTTTATTTTTAGATTTTCTTTTTAAAATAATAAAAGTGAAGAGTCTGAGTATAATAATAAAATTAAAAAAATTAAGTTTGCAAAGGTAACTTTTTTTGAAATAAAAATAAAACTATATAAATCTAACCCTTTTACATATGCCACAAAAATAGACCCTGTAGTACGCCCTTTCAAAATGATGGCAAAGCGCAGATAAAAATGCTGGAAAGATCCTAGAAGGTTATGATTCGTCTATTTAATGTGACTTTTTCTGTTTGCGTCATCTCCTTATATATTCGTGTCAGACGCCATTTCGCTGAACTTCGGACAAAAACCACCAAAGACTAGCCTGTGCAAGGGCTCCGAGGTATAACCTGCTGACTGTAGTGCATATAAGTTTAAAAAAAGCAACATAAATATCATACATAATTCCACGGAAAGTGCAGGTGAGTGAGCCGGTTGATATAATAACTTTTATGGCGGATTGATGTTAGAGGTAACAACATTATGGCAGTTGATCTGGAGCAAATTCCGGATATGGTAGTTAGGCTTGCACAAAGGTAAATTCGCTTTTCAGTGGGCAACTTCACCAAGTTATTGACGGCAAAGCTTTTTTATATATATATACATTCCCCTTCCTTTTCTTCTCTCCCAAATACACGCTCTATCACAAGTTCCTAAAAACAGCAAAGCAGAGAGAATTAGGTCCGGGATCTTGTGTTTTGTAGTTTGACAAGTTATGTTTTGTGACGGGCTTGTTGTACATGCATGTTTACCCACGGCTGTTTTCAATTTTTGTGTCCAGAATTATGTCATAATTCAAGAAATGCCTAAACTCAGATAACAACCATCATGGGCTATAGAAGATGAAACATTGCCGAGTATCCTCAGTCCCTGTCGGAGACGAAGATGGGAGAAAAGAATTCCCTGCTCCATAGATCGAGGACAACGTCAAAGAGATTTTCGAATTCTACGACAAATATTAAGATAGAATTTTCCGCCCATGCCCCGTTGCCGTTCCTAGCATAGGGCCTTCGAGACCATGGATTAGTTTGCTTGTTACACAGAGGCTCAATAGCCCTTTAACCTTAATAGACAGCTTTCTTGTTTTGCAGATCTTCATTTTGACGACACACTGTTGAGATGTTTCTTTGGCAGTTGCATCTTTTTTTTCTTTTGTGTTTTGTTTTTTTTTTAATTTGTTGAATTGAGAGCATACCGTTATATCCATCAAAGATGTCTACATCGCTAGAAGCGGCCTATGATTTGTGAAAAGCAGAGCAAAGCCGAGCTCCCTAGGAAGACAGCACGCACAATACCCACGAAATTAAATGAAAAGTACACTCATCTACATGTACCGACAGACATAACAAATGAAACAGGCTTGGTCCAACTCTAGATCCACAATAATTTGTGCAGACAGGGAAAAACACACACGCAAAGGTTAAACCCATGCCCGCAAACTAAGACATTAGCATGGAGTTGAGTATTCATAATTTTATGCCCTTTTATTGAATTGAAATAACGAAACAAATCTGTTCCAGGAGACATTCATACTGGCCTGCTGATGTAGGGCAAGAACAGTCATTCTATCAGCCCCCAACGGGATGCCTGTTGTTGAGAGAATTGGAGTACATTAACCCTTCAATTTAAATTGCCAAGGAGAAAAACAAAGTTCCTGAAACAAAAGCTTAATAAGATGATGATGATGATGGCAAAATGCTCATCCAGTAGTTCACAATCAAGTATTGCTGAACACCAAAAAGAATGAGCAACAATAGAGCACTAGTACAAGTATAAATGAAGGCTAACAAACTAACCTTTCACTTTGTAATTTTAGTGCAAGTCATGCTTTCTTTTCTATACAATTTCCTACCTGCTTTTACTTTGATGTGCTTCTTGCATTACAGAATTCCATATGGAACGGGTTTAGCAGGCATCAACCATGCTGATGGGCTAGAAACCATGACAACAAAATAGCCACACCGGCAACCCACTGAGTACCCTCTAAAGTAACAAGACACAGAACCGAGCTTGAAAAGGCATGCATGAACAGTTCCCTTATCCAACTCTTTAAAACTTGTGCGAAGAAAATGAAGGGAATCTATAGCACTGCTAGTGATATGACCAAGCTCCATAATACCATGACTACAATTCTCATGGAGAAATGCTAGTAGGCAGGAAGGGAAATATGTGATTAGATGTATGGCAGCACTTTTGTGCACCTTCCTTCCCTCCCCTACCTTCCTCCTATATTCCCAATTTTCACCAGATTTCTTACCTTAAACATTCTTCCCTTTCCAATCTCACAAACATATCATACCCTTCAGATTCAGCAAAAACAATCTTGCATAGAACAAAATTGGCAAGACAGTCAAAAGGCATGCTTTAACTGATGACAAGCAGTTGAGAGAATCTGAGGTCCTTGATTGAATGAAATAGCACAAAATACAACTGACTCACGGCATTCATAAAAATAGTGTTCTTTGAATTAGAGGACACTGGCGGTGAGATAACACATACCTAGTGTCCATGCCCATGGCCATGGTCACCATGACCCTCCCAAGGATGTCGCCAACCCTAAAAGGCATGACATGATAATGAATTCAATCATAAAATGCAAATCATTTATAAAGAGATATAACCATATAATCAACCCTTACCAGCACTACAGGACCATCTTGCTTAGCCCTGTACAGAACCCAAAACCTGAAACAAAAGATCGGCAGGTTTTTAACTTGACTCACACCAAGTTTTTAACTCCACCCTTCTGATTAAAAATATGCCCATAGACATATAATATTCACCTTTGAAGTCAAGCAAATATCTTCTTTATTCAATTCGATTGCCACAGTTATAAATAGTTTTCTCCCCAATATTAGCCAACCTTAGAGTCATTTAGCATCAAGCATTTGCTAGGAATTGTTTATTCTTTTGTGTTCTTCTACCTAAATTAACTCCAGTCAAGCAATTGGTAAAGTGATACGCACAGCCAGGTGATCATGAAGCACCAATGAGATAATCTTCAGTAGACCCACCCAGCGAACTAACACAAACACAAATAAAGTGAAACCCTAAATAAAAAGTTCTATTCCATTAAATTCAACTCATTCAGACCAAATGAATATTTGTTGACTCATCCTCACAGTTTCCACCAATATATTAACTCCAGACCCTCAAATTTCCCTAATCAGACATCACATCTTTCTTCAGAAATCCTGAAAAGAAAGCTTAGAGTAAAGAGAATGGCTTCGTAGAAAATGCTGATAAGGCAACCCAAACAGATCAGAAGATGGCGAATTATCAAGTCAAAATTCAAATAATAATTTGTTACAGTGGAGCAACTATAGGTCCGATTAACAAAAATAGAAAAGAATCAAGTCAAAGCAAAATGGGAATGGAAATTTTAAGATTGAGAGAGGGGGTGAGAGTGAAAGAGTGTAATGTCCAGCATACCACATAATGGCACACAAGCCCTTGCCGGTGACAGTGTGCCAACGCTTTGGCTTATGCATGGTCAAGCCCTTGTAAGTGATGCCGTCTCCATGCCCTCCGCCCATCTCTTTCTGTCTCTACCTCTGTGCTAGCCCCTAATTCAGAAACGGATTCATACTATTTCATCAACCCACACACACACACACACACACACATACATTCTTAATAACAGACATAGTTAGTACTTGTCTACCATTATTCCCAAAATTCATTTTTCCCACTCTACATGGCCGCTAGGGTTAGTCAAACATCCAAAGAACCCGAATAATGAATGGAAATGACCCAATAATTAAATCAATCTCACCAATTTCTTCATGTAATTATTCTATAACTAGAAATCGTGGAAGAAAATTGATCATTAACGATACATCTAGAAACTCAAGCAATATGATGTCGAGTAACCAACAAAAGAACCGGATGGTCTTACGATGATTTGTCCCGAGAAGAGAGAGATGATAAACTTGCCTGATCTGCGACGGAAAACAGACGCCGGTGGCCGTTGGAAATAGCGAGAGTGAAGTGAAGAGGCCGACGAGGATAGAGTTCTTTTTTTTTTTTATTATTTTGTTTTCCGTTTAACTCGTCATGCGTGAGCTTAGTTTTTCCTTTCAGGCGCTATCTATATATTTATTTGTGGATAAAAACTTTCATCTCTCTCTTTAATTTACCCTAAATCTTTTTTAACTTTTCTTTGCAGTCACTTTTTCTTTTTTTTATTCCCTTTCTATATCATACCAAATCTATTCAAAATATAGCAATCACAAGTATATAATTTTACGGTGAAAGTCCTTTCTAAGATTTTATGATTGTGGTTTGCTGCACAAGCAAAAATGATAGGTTACTACCTAAAATTGTCCTTGCTTTCTTAATATTGAACTATTATTTAAATTAATTTAATCAAGTTAAGGTTACACACTTAGTAAATTTTATATATGTATGAATAATTATTAATATAAATTAAATAAATTATGATACTTATAAAAATTGATGTATTTTTTAAATTTAAAAATTGCTTAATTTAGACATAAAGTGAGAAGGCTCTTTAATAATAAAAAATTGTTTGTAAAAAGTTAGCATTATAATAAGAAATTGCTTGTATAAAGTTAGTGTTATGGTATCTATAAGATCCATAAGGACCAATCTCTACAAGAATTGGGAAATGGAAAACAATGTTAAATGCTAATTTAGTTTAGTTCTTATTCATTGTAAGATGCTTTAAATCTTGTCTTCTTACTTACTTACATGTATAGCTTTACTATTATTGCATTCTTATGTACATGTGTTTAGTCTTGCTATATTCATATGTCTAACAAAACCTTATAAAAGCATTATATATCAAATTTGTGCAGCAATTGTTGATAGAATACCAATAGCATGTTATAATTTTGATTGGATTGATAACTTTAATTGCAACTATGATTATGACAACCACAAGCTATCTTGGATTAAACAATAAAGAATTTGGGTTTGTGATAATTCAGTGATTTTATTTTCCTTTGTTACTAACCTTTTACATGTTATATAAGTAAGAAATTAAAAGTACATTAAGTACAACTACGTTATGCCTTAATAAATAGAAATACAGAGAAAAGTGCTAACTAATTTTTAGGATTTAACAACTAAATTAATAGACTACCACCTAATTGACTTTGAAGGAATCAACTCCTCTTAGCACTTATGACTCTATATAAAGATTGAGGAAATTTGTGTAACATCCCTTCCCCCTGAGGAGGATCCTTGTCCATAAGGATTAGGAAATTAGGAAAATCTTAAGAAAATGCAACTTCATCAATCCATGTGGCTTTAGACTAGTCTTTTCCTCTCCACTTAATCAATATTCCCACTTCTTACCTCTCTTGTGACTTCCTAAAATGGTTTCAAAATATTGGACTCCCTAATCTTAAGCAACTCTATACTAGTTAGAATATCATCCTTTATTTTTTGTTTCAACAAAGTAACATGAAACACCAAGTGGACCTTATTAGAAATGAGATAGTTATGATTTATATACTATCTCCCCAATTCGCTCTACCACCTTAAAAGACTTATAAAACTTAATGGCGAGTTATTATGACCTCCTTTACAAGACTGATGTTTATCGATATGATTGTAATCTTAAATACACCTAGTTACCTATTGCCACTCCATATGTTTCTGATCATGTACTTGTTTCATTCAATTTTAGGTCATTTTAAAATGATTATGAAACTATTTGAAAACTTCATCTTGTTAGATTGCATAACTTTCATAACTTGGATTTTGACAGTGCAAATAACACAGGATAAAAAGGTTGGTAGTGCTCTTCCATAAACCACCTCAAAAGGAATGACCTTTGTTATTGAATGACAACTTGTATTATAATAGTATTCAACCCAAACTACTTAGTGGATCCATTTCTTTGGCTTAGAATTAGTGAAGCACCCTAAATACATCTTAAGGACGCGATTTACCACTCCTATTTAACCATTTATTTATGGGTGATAAAATGAGCTAAAAGTAAAGTGAGTATCTTGTAGATTAAAAAGCTCTTTCCAAAAAGAACTTATGAATATCAAGCCTTAGTCATATACAATGGTTTTAGGCATCCCATATAGCTTAAATATGTGATCAGAGAAAAGGCGAGCTACTTTAGGAGTTCTATATAAATAAAAGATGGGTAAGAAGTAAGTATGCTTTAAGAGAATCAGTTACCATTAGAATAATATATTTGAGCTCAGAAAGAGGTTACACCTCAATGAAATCCACATAGATATCAACTTATTTTTGAGTTGGAATAAGGAGCAAAAGTAGTAGTCCCACTAGTTGTTGAAGGCCCAACTTGTGTTGTTGACAAATATCATAACTGTGGATAAAAGATTGGACATGTGATTTTATATTTTTCCAAAAGAACACTTATTTAAGTTGGTTAAGAGTTTTAAAGTATTCTTTATGACTGCCCTTATAGATCTTTTTGAGTAGCTTTAGAATCCTTTATAATATAGATCTTATTTTTTAAGAATAAAATTTCATGTCATACTTGTTAAGGGTCTATCACCTCATCCTTTTAAACTAACTAATGGAGTCATTGGAGGTCAAGGTAATCGTTGTTCTCCTTTTAAATCACCTTAAGTCACTGTGGAGTAAGGGTTGACAAAGTGTACAGCTTAGGTTGCCCTTACATCGATATTATGTCTATAACATAAGTTGATTTTCCCTTTTAATACTCAATACTAAAGTTATATCCTAATAGCTTTAGGATCCATTACTACTGAGCTTTTGTAGCAATTAATTTATTCAACAAATATTTAATGCTCCTTTAGTTAGTTTTGATGATAAAGAGTTAACACAATAGATATGAATGTCATTTTTGAACTGCTTAGACTATGACTATTAACTCCTTCTTATATATTGAAAGAGACAAATTTTGACTCTTTAAATTGAAGTTGAAATATGTTATTGATTAGTTATTTTACTTTAAAAATTTACCAATGTCACTACTAAAGACATCATATTTGATGATGAATAATAGGGAAAAATTAAAAAATGCAAGAAGAAAGGCTTATGTTATGACTTTCTTGAGACATATGAAAATTTGTTTAGCAGCTTCTTTTTGCCTAAAAAGTATATTTTTGAAGCAAATCAACAAAAGGTTGAGTTATGATCTTATATTGTGTAATGAACTAATGATAATACCTAGTTAGACCTAAAAAGCCTTATAGTTCCTTCATAAAAGTAAGTCTCAACCAACTGACTATTGCCTCTATCTTGTTAAAACCTACCTTTACTCCTTCATAAATGATGTTCCTTAAATAATGAATTTATTTTTGAGTAAAATAATACTTTTTTTTATTTATTATAATTTTTTTCTTAAAAAAAAGGAAAAGATACAATAAAAATGTTAGTTATTATAACTATAAGTTTAAGTTAGGCAATGTATAAATATATTAGTTTAATTTTCTTGTAAAAAAGATCATTATGTAATGATTTTTTTTTACACATATTGATTATTGAATCTAAAATATAATGGTAATTTTCTATCAAAAATTTTGTATTATCCTAAGAGAAACCAATGAAAATTAGAATATTAGTTAAGTGTATAAAAGGTAATAAAAATAATTATTAATATATATTTTTTTGTGCGTGATGGCAAGAAAATATTGATTTATATATTTTTTGGGAAGAAATTATGAGGAATAATAATAAGACTTTGTGCTTTTTTGTTTTAAAATAATAAGGATTATTAATTTCAATTTTAATTAAAGTATATAAAAATGATTAATCAGGAAACCAAGCCAAAAGATCAAAATAAAAGTTAACGGAGGAAAAAACGCAATAAATAGAAGGTAGGGGAAAGAGTCATCGAAAAAAAGGGAAGAAAAATGATAAAAGGAAAAGAGCTTCCTGTGTAGCGTTCCACTTCATTTCACGGTTCACGCACAAGCAAAGAAACGAACAAACAACAAAACAAACGGCCTCCAATGTCTCAACCACCAGCGGCAGTGACTGCAGCCAGGCCAGCCAGGTCGTTTGAGTTGAGTTGAGAGACTGTACTTTACTTTGAAATGCACAAATAACCAGCCATCCCAATCCCAATTATTAAAAAAAGGAAAAGCAAAAAGGAAAAAAATCATTTTATATTTCCTCCGACGACAATTTAATGCCCTAATTTTAGAGAGTGCCCTCTGCTCTACTACTCTTTTATCAGAATGATCAATCGATGCGACGATGATGATGCAACCACCGCAGCCTCAGCCTCAGCCGCCACCGCCGCCGCCGCCGCCGCCGCAGCAGCAGCAGCAGAGCCCTTCCTCCTCTACCCTTAGATCCCTTACTACCCCCGCACAGTCCCCGGCCCCACTGGCACAGGCCCCCTCCGCTTCTCATCGCCATCCCGACCGTGTAGCCGTGGCTTCCCCTGCTGCTAGCCTCCAGATGCCGGCGAGGGTCAGGCTCTCCGACATGGCGCCCTACGACGGCTCTCCCAGTGGGACCTACCTGAGGGCAGTGGAGGCGCTCTCGGGGTCGCTGGCCAGGCACAACGCCGTTATCGTTGAGTTGGGTTGCGAGGATGCCGCGCTCATGCGCTGTGGCTTGGAAGCGGCTCGCTTGTACTTTAGGACTCGGGCTCAGCCGAGCGCTGCTTGCGGCAAGGCAAGTGGTACCGGCCGTGGAATTTATATGTACAGGCCTCGGGGGTAGGTATTGAATACCTCAAAAGTAGACGCCTCCACCTCTCAAGCTCTTTAACATTGTGTGCTAATCTGTTAACAGTAATTTTAAGCTTATTTGGCTCAAAGTGAGGCTTCTTTTATCTTTCCTTTTCTTTAGATAAAAATAATTTGAAGCCTGAAGCAGCTTCTGATGCAAATCACTCAATTCCATCACCATTCTCTTACTCTTATCAGGCACTTTGGTTTTATTAATAGTGCGAAAAAATTAGCTAATTGTACCCTTTTTTTTTTTTTTTTTAATTCAAAGACCCTTTACATTATTTCTTGATTGGACATTCGGGTGTCAAAATTTTTATTGTCTCTTTGGTGTCAGATTTTTGTGTTACTGTCTTGCTCCATCTGAGGCTTTCATAAGTCTGTTATATCAAAAGAAACTTAAACGGATAGTCTCCAGTATTATCAGTTCTGGACCAAAGAGCGAATTCTACAATTTAATCACCTCTGTTCGATATCAAGAATATAGCTGAACAATTAGTAATATTCCTGGAGCAATGTGTTTGCTCAGAATTTGTATGACTCTTTCTGTTAAACTTGTCAAAAACTGCTGGTTTGTTGTGCTTGAGCTTCTGGAGCGAAATTTGCCCCACTTTAGATACATTAATTGAATGTTCTATTCTCTATTATCTATCTCATGCTACAATCCCATCTTGGCACATCCGTACCATTGTCTATTAAAAGAACCTGTGCCTGCTTCTTCCTCTACTCAAATTGAACTCAAGTTGGCCTTTTTCTTTCTTTGGTTTTTTTTTTTTTTTTTTGAAATCAAATTTCTACGACTTTCCTTTTTCTGTTTGCAAAGTGTTTGAAAGTTTATAGAAAACGTATCTGCATTAAAGAATCTACTTTTAGAAGGAAACCCACTTTCCAAATACTTTTCCATGGGACCACCAAAACTTTTGCAGCACATAAAATATAAGAAACTTCTACTTGCTTTAAGAAAGATGATGCTATCCCTGCAATTTCATTCTTTAACCTACTTAATATCTTTTATAATACTTTCTTTCAGTCAAGTTATTCACTATTAACGGGATTGTTATTTTCATTTGGTTTTCCCTATTTGTTAAACGAGGTCAGTTCTGAGTGTCATCCAATAAAAAGATTATCTTTCTTGCCTAAGAGATTTAAACATTTGATGCATTAGAGCAGTAATCGGGCTGAAACATTCATTTTTTTTTCACCATTTTCTTGCCCAGTCTTGATAAACTAGTTGGCTGAACTAATTGAGGCTATTTTCTTGCTCTCCCTTTGCCCCCTTTGCATTTCTCTGAATTTCTTCCTACTCTCTTTTTCTCCTTCTCTCTTCTATGTAATTTACTGTAACAGTTTCCTCCTTGCCTCCCTTCTCTTGACCAACTCCTCTAATGATCTCTTCTGTCCTACTTGTTTAGACTGGCATTTCTTATTATTATGCTACATAAGTTTTGTACTGTGGCAGGGCTGTGGAAGATCGGGATGCATCTCCTCCATGCATGGTTGAAATATACAGGTGCATGGGAAAGGCAGCTCGTGCTGCTCTGTGCACAATAGCAAGGCACCTACGTTTGCGAAGCGAGTAAGTATGCTGATGGTGGGGATTTACATTCAACAATTTTTTGTCCTTATTCTTGTTTTAAATTTCCAGTTTTTATCTTGACAATGCCATGAAATTTTTCTGATGTAGTGCATTCAACCATTTACTTGATGACATTCCATTGCCTGATAATGAAGTGTCTTCATCTGTGCTTGTTGCCACGTTTTGTCACACATCCTCGCAAAATGGAAAAGGGACTCTTGGACGAGTGAAGCCAGCTTTTAACGGTGAAGTTGAAAAGGGTTTACTGACATTGGTCTCTTCGGATAATCTTGGTCTACAGGTGCCTTTCTTTAGAATAATGAATTTAATTCCTATGAAGAAGGTTCCTGGATGCAGTAGTGTTTAGTTTCATTTTTTTTGTGATTCCATGCAAATCTCGTAGCAGGCCAAGATAGACAATTGTTTGTTTGTTGCATTGTCTTTGACTTCTGAAAAAGATCAGTATTTTTCTTTATTTGATATGTATGGCTACCTTTAAACCAGTTCCTTATTTTGTGCCCTGCAGGTTTGTGATCCTAATGGTCACTGGTACATAGCTGACTGTGGTTTGGCTCCAGGGGATCTGTTACTAATAACAGGCAAGGCACTTACCCATGCTACTGCTGGACTACACCATGCTGCTTTATATAGAGTTGCTTCAGATTACTTGTCAGGCACCAATAATGGTGGAAGGTATAATTATAGTATATTCCATATTTGTGCCTTGTAGGTTTGTGTTTTGTGAGGGTGTGCATGCACTTGTTTATATGTGTACTTGTATTATGTTTGTGCAATAAACAAGTTTATTATATTTATTAAAAAGTTTATTTTTTTCTCATATTTTATTTAAATAGAATAAATACAAAAAAGTTTAAATTATAAATATTTTTTTAATAAAAAATGAATTTGGGAATAATTTAAAAAAAAAAAGAGATGAAACAACACAAAATCTTAAATTGTTAGTATTTTTTTCTTTTTAAAATTAAAAAAGTCAAATTTGAATTTTTTTCTTTTTGAAAAAAAAAATTATAAGAAAAATTTAGGATTATTTTTTTAAAAAATTATTTTTTTAATTTTTTATTTTTCTTAATTAAGAGTATTTGTATTATATAAATTTTAAATATATTTAAAAAATTATTAATATAAAATTCATAATTAATTAAATTAGTTATATATTTAAATTTTGATTTTATTAAAATATTAAAAAATTACAAACTAACTATTAAATTAATATCAAATATTACAAATTATGAGAATTTAGTAAAAAAATTAGAATTTGAATCAAGTAGTTAGATATTTATAAAATTAGATAAACGCCATCACATAAGTCTTTTATCAGTTTTCTCCGAGTTTTGGTAATATATACTTACATATAGATGTGTACAATGAATGGGTATTTTCTGCATACAATTATGTGATGGCATCTTGTAATTAAAAAGATAGAAGTTTCTACAGTTATCTCATGCCTCTACTGACCACTGGACCTTCTGATTTCAGGACATCACTGATGTTTAGACTTATGCCTCAAAGCAATGCAATATTAGATTGTTCTCCAATTGTAGCGGCTGGTCATGTCATTTCCCAAAGCTATGTACCAATATCTGTAAGCCAGTTTATGGATGACCTCTCTGCTGAGGAGGAGGCATTGGGCAGCGGGCTTGACGATAGTTATGTGAGTAATATCTTTCCTAACCAAGCTGGTCTGAAACAAAAATGTTCTTTATTATGTGCTTTAAAGCCTCCATATGTTTTAGGTTTTATTTTTTCTTTGTTTTTCCTTCTCTAGTTGCATTCTGGGTATTTCTGATGATTAACTTGACTGTTGAGAGTAGATGATCTACTTATCTGAAACGGCATTCGGATTTTTTGGCAGGCGTGAGAAACATGAGAGAACACTAGACAATCTGCCCGTGGTACAACATATAAATAAGAAAAACCTGTAAAAATCTACTCAAGTCCTGTGGCATTTTGAAATCAAAGACACATAACAATATATTGTAAGCTCTAATTTCCTTGGTTGCATTAAATAAGCATATGGAATTCCTAAATTTTGGTGGGGCTATTGATGGTTTAGTTGTATTGGTTGTGTCATCCAAAACTAAAGAGATAAATGCTGGTTGTTAACATTATATCCTGATAAAAAATTTACGGAATGAGATATAAGTAAAGTCTACTCAAACCCAATGAAAAAAAAAATTATTTGCTTATTACTGGCTAATGTCTAAGTAAACTGCAGCAAGCTTGGCAATAAACATGGCTATTCAATTAAATTAAGTATATTTTGTTTAAACAAAATATTTCTGAGCATTTCTAAAGTAAGGATCCAATAGATATAGTGCATAGGCATAATGCTCTATCAAAGTATCCAAAATTCATTGCCACCATTACTATTTACAAAATATCATTTGCTTGACCCTGCATAAACAAAGAATGTCAATAGGAATTACTATCCTTAAACTAACCTTAAGGCATGTGGTTATTGAGAAATTGGCAGTGTCATGGCTGATTTCAAACATGTTGTTCTATCCCACAAATACTTGAGAAGGGTGGCCACTCTCCTTCCATCTACATAGGTGTCAGTGAAAACTGTTGCAGTCCTAAAAGCTCAAGCAATGCCATGAAGTTGGGTTTTGGTGTGACTTTTTCAGATTCTTATCATTGGCATTCTAACTCTGGATCCCTGTGGACTACATTCCTGGTCATCAAGCAAGTATTGTTAGACATCATGCATAGGTTTTTCTCATGTAACAGGCATGCATGGGTCATACCATGAACAAAGTCTTATGCAAGGTTTTGGGCGTTGTAGTTTGAGCATTTCGTCAAACAGGTGGTAAGCACATCATTAAAATATTGAATTGTACAAAAATAAGGTTGTGCATAACATTTTCAGATCTGTACTAGAAGTGAAGCATTTAAGCAAATTTTTTACCAAAGGCATCTCGCCAAACACTTGGTGCACATGCAAGCATAAAACCCAAAACCTTCTACATGTGTTGCCCTCAATCATAACAATACTTGCTTAAGCATTGTTCAAAATAGACATTTCAATCATACAATTTGAATGCTCATGCATGATAAGCAACTGCATTCCTCAAAATCAACACAATTACTCTCCTTTCCAAGGCATTCTATTGGGGTTTAATCCATCAACAAAATCACTCCCAGTGTCAGTGTAGCTACAAGAGGTGACACATCATCTTGTCTTCTTGGGTACTGATGTTCAAATAAGTATTTTCAATTTAATGAATTTTCTTTTTGTTGAGCAACTGTTATGAATTTATTGTACAGGTGGCTTAAGTCTTGGTTTTAACTTTCAAGATTTTCATTACAAGTTTTTTGTTAACTTATAACATATAGTGCTTGACACAAGGCAGAGAAAGTTAAAAAAGAAAAAAAAAACTTTATCCTAAATGAGTGGTATGCTCCTAGTCACATGATATGAAAGATTAAGTGGATGAAAATGTGCTCCCATTTCTATTCCTCTATTACACTCTTGTATGTCAAGTTCCTTTCTTATTCCTAGAAAATTAATTCAAACTCCTTTGAGTATGTTGCTTGTGACATCATTTTGAGTTTTGGATTTTGCAGGTGGCTCGAGATAACTTGAGCAAGGAACCATCATTAAGAAGTGTTCTCTCTGATCCCTTATCGTGAGTTGCCTTTTGGTCCATGCATGTGCTTGTTTTCTTTTCCACTAGTGCATTTTTTTTCCTGGTAATTTCTTGCACAATGGTTTTGGTATGAGGATACTCAAAAAGTTCTTCCTTTGGAAAGAAGGGGAGAACAAAAGAGGAAAAAAATATAAACATGTCTTTTATATTCTCATGTCTTGCATTTGAGGTATATCTCCATTCTAATATGTCTCCATATTGTCAAATCCATCCAACTTATTCTGCTGCAAGTAGGTAGTAGTTGTGTTGGATTACTTACTGTATTCAGGATGCTAATAAGGCTCCTCTAAATTTAAGACGATGTTGAAAAGTGTACTGGTCACCAATAAAACATATGATCTACACGAATATTCAGCAATATACATTTACATGCAGAGAGAGAGAGGGAGAAATAGGTCTTATGTAAATTGTTACATGTTACGTAACTTTTAAATGTTTCCCTGGCTGTTTGCCATGAAGTTAGATCCTTAATCAGTGAAGAGTAGCACTGAAGAACTTCTTGCTGAGAAACAGGTATCCCTATTTTCTTCAAAGAAGATAAAAGGGAAGGGAGCATTTGTTTTTGGTAAACTGATATTCTGTAGTCCACTAGGCACATTAGATCTCAAGTGAATCTCGTATAAGTAACCATTACCATTGGAATATTCTGCTCCGAATTATGCAACATGGCTAAAGTACAAACAAAAAAGAACTTGCAGATATCCAGTGAATTTGAAATTCAGCAATCATTATTCACATAAATTAAGTTTATATCCAACAGTTGGATTTAAATCCAATTCGATTGAGAATACTGTATTGTAAATGTTCTTCTGATCTCTGTCACCTTTGTCACTGGACTTTTGTTTCATTGTCAACATGGACAAAAGTCAGGATTATCCATCATTTTATCTAAACTTGATTTTCAGTTTTTGATGCAAAGCTAAATAAATTGTCAATCACTTTCTTCCATATTTGCTTTACATGTCCCCCCATTTTAGTTTTGTCTCTTTTCTCTCTTTTATGGCTGCTTTTCCATTTCATTTGTTTATTAGATGTTTGCTAATACTTGAAAACAATCAACATTTATTTTCCTTTAGGTAATCAAATACTAATTGGATCTTCTTTTGTACTGTTGCTTATCTTCTGATGCTTTAGTGGTGCATTCCTTGAAGATGCCATGGTTGTTTCATGCGGACATTCTTTTGGTGGTCTCATGCTAAGAAAGGTTCTTGATATGGTAATTACTCCTCTTCCTTTTCTTCTTCTTACTTTTTCTTTTCTTTTTCTTTTCTTCTTATCTACAAAAATTTAGAAGTAACCCTATGATCCGGTCAAGAGAATCTATCAAATGTTAAGTAATAAGTACTGCCTTTTCCTTTACACAGTAAAAGGAAAAGTTATGTCATCACATGAAAAACTGTAGAATTATTTGTAATATTCTATTGAGCCTTTATGATTTGACAATCAAGTAAAGGGCATCAATGTAAAGATTAAAAGGTCTTTTGTTAATAGATTCTTAAATTTTTTCTCAGAAAACATCACAATTATGTGAACTTAAACATTACAGATATACCAGGCATGGGCCTAGTTTAGTGGTTGAGATGTTTTTCACCTAAGCCTAAAGTCAAGGGTTCAAGTATTGGGATGACTCTTATTTGACCAGAAAGGATTACAGATATCTAAATGTGCAAATAAGAAGTGGATGGCAAGGAGAGGATTGGACAACAAAGAAAAAACAGAAAAAGAAAAGGAAGATGAAGGTTTTATAAACTGCCAAGACCAGGCTACAAAACCTTTTCTGACCTTGTACACAGAATTATTGGCCATGATTATTTCTGCTGCACCACTCTAGGAATTATACTATTATAATGAAATAATGGAAACTGTGCAGTTGTACTAATCATCCTTTAATAATGTGCCACCATTGTCAAATGGCTGCGTAACCTTTGCTGCTTGTGATTGCATAGATGCAACCATAGATGTGCATTTTATATTTGGATTTTCCAAGATTTTACACCTGCTGCCCTGTGAATATTGCTTATTAATTGTTATATACAGTCAGGAAATCTACAATATTTTTTGTTCAAAACATTTGGAGATGAGTCATCATTGCCATTATTGTTTGTGTCACAGTCAAGATGTACACTGTGCAGTGCCGAAATTTTGGCAAGGCCTTTGATTCCTAATTTTGGTAGGTTGCACTTCATTTATTGGGTACTTTGATTTGTTTTTCATATTCTCGACATCCCCCCCTCTCTCTCTCTCTCAGTTAACAACATTTACTTTGTTCTTGCCTTTTTATCCCACTTCTGTTCTCATATCATGTCCTTCAGCTCTTAGAGCTGCGGCAGCAGCTATAAAGCATGAAGATGAGCGAAGGTTATTCCATAATGCAGCTCTCCGAAAGCGTCGGAAAGAAATGGGTGACCAAACAGATATTAACAGAAGACCAAATGGGGTAATGCTTCAAATCAGTTATGCTATTCGATTAGGTTTGTTTAACTTGTCATCCTTATTTACTTTTAGGATTGGGATTTGGGAACCACTAAATGCAACCAAGTTGAAATCAAATGTATGACTTAGGAAAATTCATGGAATTAATGAAATTCAAAATGACACTTTGTCATCAGTGAATGGCAAACTATGCAAGTGCCTGATCTTTGTTTTAAACTTCTCTTCTGGTGGAAGCCTTATAAATTGAACGCATAGTTCTGTGAGGTTAGAATGTTGTTTTTTCATCATCTTTCAAGTTAAATTAGGGTAAAATCATATTGATGGAACTAAGGGCAGTGAAATTTAGTAGTTTTTATGTAATTTTTCACTTACCAATGTAGGAGATTTATACAAATTCGTATGGGGGTTTCCTATTTAATAGTGGTACTGGTGTAGAGATACTGAATAAAGGTTGAATTTAGGGTGAAGTTTGAAGTAGGAACTGAGCTGAAGGGAGATAAAAACCTTTGACTATGGAAAAAATAACAATTTGCGATAGATAGAGCCTGACAACTCTATTCATACTAGGGCATTATCAAAAGTAAATCTCAACCTTTGATTGCATTAAACCCTAAGTAATTTTAACCATTCACTTAATTAAAATAGTCATGTGCTAGTCACATGACCATTTATCAAAACTATTAAGTAATAGCTAAAAGAAAATAAAATAACAAAACACTAAAGAGCTCTTGCGTCAATTACACTTCTTATTTAGGACTTATTTAGAAGTTTTATTTAAATCCATTTAGTTGGTTTTGTTGTTTGTTTGGTTTTTTTAATTAATCTCGTAATCTTTAGAGTACTTATCATCGAGAGCACATCTTTGATCAAGAAACTGAGTGAATTTTGTTAACAAAGATTAATTCTTCAGACTTTGATCTTTCTTGCCTAGGTGTGTGACTTCTTCTCGTTATTCTGTCTTCTTTTCTTCCCTTTTTATCTTCTTCCTTCTCCTTTTATATTGTGCTTGCTGTATTAACCAGAACACTGTTCACAAATCCTTAAAAGAGCTCAGACACTTCTCTACATCAACTGAAATTCCCTGTTCAACTATAATTAAAATTTCTAGGTTTCTTGTCTTGATCAGTCATAAGTCCACCCATATGCAGACCCCTATCTCTGCTTTGTATCACACGTTGATTGGGATCTTAGGAATACTGATGGTATGAAACCTCAGGACCAATATGCTTGGATGCTGATTAATTACTTGTTAGAGTGACAATTGAACCAAACTTAATATCTGCTTTGTAATCTCCCTCAAATGAAGGATCGCAAAAAGCATTCAGCAAATGGTACAAAACTCTTCAATCGTCAAATATTTTCATCAAATAGTGCATTTGAAGCATTGATAATGATTGCCAATTTACTGGAAAGGTACACGTGCACGTCATTCATCTATAGTGTTTAGTCCAAAAAGTAGTCCAAATATTGTCAAACCTTGTATTTACTATAATGATTTTTTGGTTATCTATTAAAAGAAATTCAGTTTCAAATGAATTTCTGCCTTGATTTCCTTTAGGAGAATGGAGATATTGCAGCTGCTGATGGTTTACATAAAGGGGTGCATTATCCTTTTGCTGTCAATGAGAAAGTAATAATAAAGGTTATTTCTGAGGAGTGCCTTTCAAACTGATTCTATTCAACTGTCGCTGCTTGTATTGACGGTAAGTTTAAGGATATGCTGGATTTTGCAGGGAAATAGAAGGACGCCTGAGAAGTTTGTAGGAAAGGAAGCTATCATCACTTCTCAATGTCTCAATGGCTGGTAAGTTGAGAGGGAGATATACTATTTAGTAGACCAGTCTATGTATAAGCAGTTTATCAATGACAATTGAAGCATAGTCACGGAGAGATCTCAACACTTTGGTGATTTTATTGATGAATGCTATACAGCATGAAGAGAAATTTTGTGGTTGAACCTTAGAGAGAGTCTGGCTCAAATTTTATGCTACACTGGTGAAAGCTTATGGATATTTCTATTCTTGGCAGGTATTTGCTTAAAATCATAGGAAGCAGTGAGAATGTTCGGCTGCAATATCGCTCTCTTCAGAAAATTTTAACCCCAGAGGCCATCAAAGATAGATGTGCTTCACAGCCAATTCAAAATAGCAGCACGTAACTTTTACCATGTGTAAGTAGACCACCATCTGCATAGAGCCAGTTATGAATATTTTCTGTTTTGGCCAAGGACATGAAATGCTTTGTTTTATCTTACAGTATCTAGAAAAGTATACCTAGATTAGAAGTAGGATTTTCAAGCCCAAGAGATCCCTATACAGCTTGTAAGAAAGTGAGGAGGTCAAGGAAATACATACAGCCTATGCCATTGTAGAGGGAATGGTTTTTGTTCGTTACTTTTAATCTACGAAGTTATCCATGAGCGTTTCTAAAATTCTTCAATACCTTTTGAATCTCATGCTGGTGGGCAGGGTTACTACAGAAACCAAAGAGATAAAAAAGGCACTACAACATTGTTAGCATACAAATGCACGTAAATGCAACGTGGGCAACTGGCCTCAAGGAAGAGAAAAATAAAACACTACATATATATGGGTAGCGATATTTACATGCACCATTAAGCTTCCTACACTCAAATGCAATACATATATACCTAACAGTGCAAAATCAAAATTTTAAGAACCAAATTGATTATTAAACCAAAAATCTTAGAAGTTTAAAGTTCAATTGGTATAATTGATATTGAATTGATAAAATTGATATTTAATATTAAATAAATAAAAATTATATATATTTATATAATAATAAATTATATGAAAATATTCATATATAAAAATTAAAATATAATAAAACTAATCTTTTAATATTAATATAAAATATATAAAAAAATATATCATAATTAAAATAAATAAATAAAAATATTTATAAAATTTATATATTTCAAAAATTCAAAAATAATAACATAATTATAACTGAGTTTCATTGTTATTATTTTTTATCTCAATTATAAGGTCATTTTCATTTCTCAAATTATTTATAATAACAAAATGAAGAATAATATCAAATGAATCCACATCAATTATATATGAATTAACAAATTTATTATTTTTGTTACTTTCTTAATTAATAGTATTAAAATCAAGATATAGATTCTCTTCATAAAAAATTCTCTCCAATTCTTTATAATCAAATTATGAAGCTGATTTTTTATCTTCAATCCAAAAGTCTATCTTATCAATGCATTCATAATGAATAAAATCATAAATTCTCTTATTGGAATAAAGCATATAAAAGTATATAAGAAAATATAAATTAATTAAATATTGTAAATTAAAAAAATATATATATTCACACAAATACTAATTACTTAGTTTTTAACCTTAAATTATAAATAATATAAATGAGATCATTAAACTTTTGATATTATAATCTATTTTTTCTTTTAGTATAAATATGTTTAAAAATACTTTAATTCCTTTCACATTTAGATGAAGAAGTTTGACTAAATTTGTGAATCATAATATTTTGCAAATTGAAAGTATTATGCCAGAATAATCTTCACCATTCATCTATATTGAAAAAATAGATAATTATTTGAGTATTGTGACATAAAAATGTATTATACAAATAGATGTAAAAATGATACAACTTACTAGGTTGAAGGGTTTTGGTTAAATTATGAATAGTTTGTCTACCAAAATATTCTTCATAATCCATACATGTGTTGATTTCTTTCATGATAGTAATATCATCATTATAAATAATTTTAATTTCAAGTAAACTAAAAAGGCTACTCATGATTTCAGCTTTCTCATAAAAGTTTTTCTTATAAACAAAAGTAAGATTGAATAAATAAGCTGTCATATGTAGGTCTTTTGTTAGATATTTATTCTAATACTGCTTAATTACACTTATAAAAAACATATATAATCTTATCTTTTACTTGAAGATATGTTAAATCCTTTCATAACCCTATACATGCCTTTATAAATATAACGTGAAAAAGGTTTTTTATTTGAATCAACAGTGCATAACAACTTCATAAGTGTATTAACAAACTTCATAATCATCAAGCAATTGCCTCAAAATTTATTATCTAAGATAGTAGCACACACAACCTTTCCATATCCACTCTTTGCAAATTTATGACTAATGAAAAAAAAAATTGCTTATTGCAAAATTTTGTAAGATTTATTTATAATCATATATGCTTTTCAAAGTAATAAATATGGTTGCAAAATGAGTTGGCTCTAAGTGCACAATTTCTCTATAATCATAATTTTTTTCTTAACTTAACGAGAAAATATGAACAATTATAAATAAATCTTGTAATGGTAGCAAAACATGATGTAAGATCAATTATATGAGGCATCTTACTAATATCTTTTAAGATGAGGTTAAGCAATGAGTAGTACAAAGAGACTAGTATATGCGCTTATATCTTTCATATAGTAATCTTTCAACTACTATATAATTAGATGCATTATTCGTAATAACATGAACAATATTTTAAGGTCTAACCTATTCTACAACTTTTGAAAGCAAATTGCATAAACTTTTGACATCTTTTACAATATCTGAGGCATCCATAGATTTGACAGATGAAATTCTAGCATAGCAATAAACCAATAAATTGATTAAGGTTTTATCTCTCTTATTCATCTAACCATTAATCATAATTATGCATTCATTTATAGTCCATTTGGTCATATAGGTTTTAATAAGTAATTTTAATAAGTAATTGACATTCCTTTTTACAATCCCTCAACAAATTGACACACATATCATTATAAAAAAGACTTTTATACCTAGGACTATTTGCAAGATTAACATCTAAAGTAGGTTAAAAGTAAGGTAAATACAAAGCATTAAACAAAATACAAGTATTAAAAGACCACCTAGCTCAAGTCATGTCAACCCTTTTCATAGCTTATTTACCAACCAAAATACTCTTTAAACAAGGTTGAGTCTTGAGAGTTGTCCTCGAAGCAAAATATGTATCAATTCCATAACTAGCATTTATTTTTTCCCTTTATCTTGCCTTAAATTTTTCCTTTTGACACATTTATTTCTAGTACCTTATCTTTTTTCTCCTCTAACTTAATATCACAAAGATCTTAACTAAAGTTATAGTCCTTAGCCTCTTTAACTTGTTTTTTCTCCTTAGATGCTCGTTTAATAATGTCAAACATCCTTACTTGAACATCATATGAAACTTTTTTGCATTGAGCTATTTGACCTTTGATATGATATTTCATTTTATGAATTCTTACCCTTGAAAGTACTACTATAATAAAAATAGGTATAAATGAATTTAGTTTTACCATTAGATCCAATACCCTTTCAAAAAAATTTGCCTAAGTTAAATCATTCCTTTGACAGAGCGATTGAGTATTAGGTATAGAATTTGTAAATTGCCTTTCAAATAATTGAGATAAGGTATTACAATTGTCCATTATCTACTCAAAGCATTAAAAGAAAATGGATTTCAATTGATAATTAAACTAAAATGTGATTAGATCATAACAAAGGTACATCAAAGAAAATGACACCAACAAACTAACCTTTTGCATTATAAATTATGAAAATGCTAATATGCTAAGCTAACTGCCACTTCATGTCTAAATCACTATAATAAGAAAAATATCCACTTCACTAGTATATTATAAGCATTGATTTTATAGAGAAAGGAATAGAAAATGTTGTTCTTAAGCTTGCTTTCATGAAAGAAATCAAGTCATATTCCAAATTGGCACTTCAAATGCTATAAGGGCCTTAAGTGTTACTCAAATTGTGTAAGTTCAAATTTCTTTTGTAATACAATTAATGTTCTTATCTAACCAAAAGTAAAGTTTGCACTTTTTTTTTTTTTGTAAATTCTATTTTGAATTTTGGGCAAGTTGTTGCCAAGTCTAAGTCATAACTCATTCAATATATTCTATTTTAAGTTAAGTTCAAATCTCAAATTATATAAGACACAACTCATTCATGATGTAACCACAAAGAAGATTTTATTCAACTAAGTAATAACTTTAAAAACCTAAACAATAACTTCAAAAACTTAATCAATCATAAAATCTTTAAATTGGCATTCTCATTTAAATATTTGTTCTTTTCTTTTCTTTTTTTGTCCCTAATTCTTATCATCAACCAAAAAGAAATCCAGCAACAACACAGAGAAGGGAAGAATCAAGCATATTAACACAAAATTGAATAATAATGCAAAGAACTGCAAAAATAAATGATAAACAAATAAATAAAAAAAAAAACAATCAAGAACAAGAAAAAGAACCCCCAAGAGCAACAATATATTTTATTTAAACTAAACAACAATAATAATGACTCAACAAAACCCATAAATTAATAATAATCCATCAATTGCAACAAAACTCATATTCAAAATTAGAAAAAGAAAAACAAGTCTTTTTAGTTAAATATTATATTTAGAAGTGTTGCTATGTTGAAGCTTATATGTGATCATTTTTGGAAGCTTCAAATGCTAGATGAGGGCTAATTGTTGAACTTTAGATGCTGGAGGTTTGCTAGTCATGTCTCGATCGACTCTCACTTTTGCTCTTGTTTGCATCGAAAAACTTTTCCCAAGTTCTCTTCTCACTAGAAATTTTTAACAAAATAGGTTTTCCTTTGCTTTACAAGAAAATGACATTGTTTCATGAAAATGAAATGACTTCTTTGAAAATTCTGGTTTTTTTTACCCATTTTATTTGAGAAAATTGGGTTTGATTCATTAGTTTTTATATCAATTTTTAATTTGACCAATTTTAAAGGAAAATTAAACTAAACTATGAACCAGTTCCCAATTTTTTCAATTAAACCAGTCAGTTTAATTTGATTCTTGAAACATTAGGCAAAATTAGTTCATTGAAAATTACTTTACAGTTTTAAGTCTCTTTTCTCAATTTATGATCTCTCATCTTTTCACTTCAAATGACATGTTGTTATGGTCTTATTAACATTTGACAAAGTTGAAATTTTCTATCTCATATCATTAATGACATTATTTTCAAGAAAGAATTACTTATTTGTTTTGACTTTCTAATCAAAAATAACAAAAATCATTCACATTTAGGAAAAATAAAGGAAAAAGAGAAACATTTCCAAGTAATATGATAGGAAAATAAATAAAAAATTTTAAAAATTTAAAACTATAATTTGCATTTAAAAGAGTCTAAAAATTTTGTTCATAAATAATGTTATAATATAATATTCTTCTTACATATTCAACTTGAAAGGAGTACTATTTAAAATAAAAAATAACTAGTCTCCTTTAAAAGTTAGAGTTCATTTCCTAACTTTTTTCATCCTTTATTCTTCTTACCTATATATAAATAATTAAATTTGTTAATGAAAATTTTATCTAAAATAGACTTCTAATAACTACTTAATAAATAACAGGAAAAGCTTTTATATATTTACTAAGACAAAAAAAATGATTTGTTACTTTCATTGTTCAATTATTGGAAAAATTTTGCACAAATCAATAAACTTAGTAATAATTGATTAGCTACATAATACAATAATAAAAAAGTAACTAATGATGTAACAAGAAAAAAATTTAAATGATAAACTAAAGAAAGACTACTAAAAGTTTCTACTAAAAAATAATACATTTATTTAAGTCAATTGAAGAATTTAAATCCATTGAATCTAAGGGATCATCTCTTGAAGTTATAATAGAGGTCACATAACAAGGATTTGATTTAACATCATTACCAAAATATTGACAAGTTCAACTATTATGTCCAAAATCATTACATATACTGCAATTTCTTACATTCTCTATAATTTTAAATGCCAAATGATCTTAATCAAACTTGTAACTTAGAATTTTATAGACAACTTTTTTAAGACTTAACAATTGGCTTATACAAAATAAGAAAAGATGAATCCTCAAGTTGAGAAATTTGTCTTTGAGCCATTTCCTTTTTAACTATGAACCATCTTTCATATTTTCTTTTAAGCTTTTTAACTAAATGAACTAATTGATCATCATCTTTAGTATTATAAGACATATCAAAATTCAAGGATGAACTTAATCAAGCCTTTATTGTGGTTAAATATCATCCAGATGCAAAGATTTTTGCTTTAAATTTTAAATCTTGTATGAATAAGAAGTCCTATAACTATCATAAATTGACCCTTACATGTACAAAGGTACAATTAAGATTTGACCTTTTCATATTACTCCAAAATTTTATCCAAGGAAAAATGAGAAACTCAACCAATAAGTTCTTTAAACAAAGGAATATGAAGGTGAGAGCTCTAATTTTTTTCACTTGACAATTATGCCTTAATTTCTTAAAATTAATTCTTAATAGCCAAGCAAATTTTGTTTCTAACCTCACAAAGATCACCAGTTGAACCTTACAAATATTTTTAAGATGTGTATGTGCATCTTCAACCTTTAAAGTAACACAATATCCAAAATGACTAAATCTATCTGTCTATATAGTAACAAAATGCTCTTTTAAAAGCAACCATGTAGCTTTATTATAGTTAAGAATACTAATATGATCTTTATGTTAGTGCTCAAAATCTTTCTAAGATTTAGTAAACTCTGATTCAGAAGCAAAATTAATGACAATTGTCTAATCAAATACAACAGTATTTCAATTTTCCCTTTCTTAGAAGTGAGGCTTGCACTTAGCAATGATATTCTTCATAACCTATCGACACACAAAAGATTAGTTATGTTTAAAAGCATAATTTATATTGCATTTATTGATGTTAATTCTCTATCTATTATAATCACCAAAGGTTATTAATTGACACCTAAAATATTATTAAACATCTTTAAGTCCCAAATATAATCAACTTTCTCTTCTTTTCTTATTAAAATAAAGTAAGAATAAAACAAAGAATTAAAGTTTAACAACCTAACAATATCCAATAATGTCATTTTATATCTATTAATCTTATAAGTGCAATCCATTACAAAGAGAAGTGTGTTAAATGATTATGCCCATCATATTGCATGTTATATAGATTACCATATGCTTCAAGTCCTTCTAATAATTCCTAAATCATTGTTCAATCACCTAAACACTCTTTAAAAATTTTAGCCTTCATGTTGTATACTATCCTTAATTTTGCTTGAAGTTAAGGATTATCTTGCCTTAATGCTGAAAGAATTTAACAAGGTGCCCCTCCAACCTTTGTCATTTCCTTTATGCATGATGCTTCTAGTTAAGAAAAACAAGGACAAGAAGGATAACCAAACATATTTAAGGAAGGTTCACAATTATGTATTGTATTTACTATCTCAAGCCTCTAAGAACCATCAATTTTTTTTCTACCTTTTACTTCAAATGGAAAATTTATCAATTAAGATACTATTTTTCTTTTGTTTTTTTTTTTTTTTGGGTTTTCAATCTCTTTTAGAAACTTGACATTATTAAGTGCCTCCTTTATCATAACCAATTGTAACATATTTATCAAGATTTGAGTTTTTTTTTTTTTTATAAATGTTGCTTATCCTTGTAGCAAGGCAAGACTACATATTGATTTAAGCAAACTATCTCAAATTTTGAATTATATTTATGCAAACTTTAACACTTGATTCATTAAAACAATAATTATCTTGGTTTTCCAAATTCAACATTTGCAAGTTTACATTCTCTAAGTAATCTCCTTTGTTGGCCCTAAGTTCAGTCATATTAAAGGTAATGAAAATTAATGGTCTCCATTTGAAAGGGATATAAGAAATTTAAATTAGATTTTATAGGGCTCTAATATTTTATTAGTAGCAAATAAATCACATAAATGAAAATTATACTATTAATGAGTTATTACTCTTCTTCCCTTAAATAAGATAATATCTCTTATTGGGAGGGAAAAATCTAAGGTCTAAGTAAGCAATAGACTTGTGGATTTGATACCATATCTCAACCCAAAACCTTAAGATATTACTTTTATGAGTTCTCCCTACTTATATGTTACTTACTATTCCCTCTCCTTTCCAATGTGGGATTCTTGTAATTGCATAATTCACATAATTATACTTGAAATCCTAACAATTTCCCCCATAATTTCAAAACCAAAGGTTTGGTAAAGGATGAGTATAGGTAGTGCATGTTTCTTATGGCTATTACTCCTATAAGGAAAAAAAGTGACAAATTACACTCATTAGGTGGAATGGTAAGGTATAGTTTGAGAATAAGAGTGGTAGCACATATGCACCTAAGTATGACTCTTGGAGCATTGGTAGATGCACACTCTAGATCAGGCGTAGCAAAGATAGTAGAGTAAGAATGGGCTCTTGGTGTGTTCAAGAAGAGTAAAGCCCAATGTGAAAGAGATTCACATTTAAGGGGGAGATTGTTAGGATTTTAAGTGTGAATATGTGAATTATGTGGTTAAAAGAATCTCAAATTGAAGAGGAGAGGGAAAAATAAGTAACATATAAGTGAGAAAGGCCTATAAACTTAATTTCTTAAGATTTTAGCTTGAAATGTAGTTTTAAACCCACGAGTTTATTACTTAATTAGATCTTATTTGGATTTCTTCCCCCTTAACATCTCTAACACTAGATGATACAAGATTTGAGGTAAAACCTAAAAAGAATTTACATGTTATTGACTTCCTATAACTTGGTTCTCTAACCTCCTCACTATGATCTTTCACTATATTCTCATCAACAAGCCTTCAATCTAGCTTTAACCCCTTTAGTGTATCTAATCAGATAAAAACCAAGTTCAAGTTGTCTTCAAAAAAAGAAAAGAAAACAATGGTTAAAAATAAAATAAGGAGTTGAGGGAGCTTGAAAACCAAAAGTAACTTTTTAACCATCAAGGTTGGAAACTTTAAATCTTATAGAGACCATGGATTTGAGAAGTTAGGAGTTGTTAAGAAGAAAAGGGATTGTGCAAGAAAGACTAATTGAGAAGAAAGACGAAAAATTGAAGAGTAACATTTAATGTACTAATTTTATGCTATTGTATATGGTTATATTGTATTATATGTAAGAAACTTTATGGTATGTGTAAATATCACTGTCCTCTATATATATATATATAATAAATTTTACTTTTCCTAAATTTTTTCAATTAAATAAAAGAAAATCTAAGTGTACTCAACTCAATTCATTGAGTGTACTCAAATAATAAAATAAAGAATAATATCATTAAAGAAAGTCACAAAAAAGAAAAGGAATTTTTTCTAATTTTAAAATATGCAAAGATATGGATAAAAATGACAATTTAGATACAATTTATAATTTTTTATTTTTTAAAAAAGATGAAAAACAACAAATATGAAAGAAAAATGTGAGTCCCTTTGAAATCTTTAGAAGAAAAGTTCAACAAAACCTATTCCATTTTGTAAGTTTTCTTTATCATTAATAAATTTCTAAATTTCTTGTTTATTAATCTTCCTAAATTTTTATATCTTCAAAATATTTTCAAATTTGTGTCAAATTGAGTTTCACACTAATAAGCAATGCCTTCTTACCTTTATTTGTGAATATATATTTTTTAATTTTCCTAATTTTTATTTAAAGCCATATGAATCTAATCCTAACATAATGGTATCAAATCTCATTTCTTGGCTGATGGATAGAGTAATTAGAGTAAGACAATATTATTTAATATTAAAAATAAAGAATAAATTGTAAATGAGATTAATACATATTATAATAGTTGTATATAATATAAAAAATGGGTTAGACATGTGGTAGGAATGATTAATGTTATAAAAAAATGATTAAAATGGTAAGAAAGACAATTATTTGCATATAATACTATTAACTATTATAAGTATATATTTGAAATGTAAATAGCAATGACTAAAGAAGGTATGTTAAAAGCTAAAGTAGAGCTTGCTTGTCTTTTTATATGATTCGAGTATTCAAAATCTATCTACTTAATAAATCAAATTAATCTAGATAAAGTTTACTTTATTTAGTATGAAATTACTTTAGTAGCGTTGGTCAACTAATAAGAAAAAGTAAAGTTGGTCTTTACAGGTGGTCCCCATATTAAAGGAAGTTTCAAAGTAAATATTGTAAACAATGTCTAAATTAACAAGATTATTAAGTAAAATGGCTTATATGTCATCTAATTATAATGAAGAGATAAATAATGGATTACAATAAAAAGACATTACAAATAACCAAAATTGAACAAAAGTTACAAAATTGGAACATGCCTAAAAAATAAAAAAAGTATACATACAAAATAGAAAGATTTGATAATATTTTTAGTGACTATATTATAAATATTGTAAAGAAAACTTATCATATTAACCCAAATGTTCAAAAAATTAGTTTTATACCAAAAGAATGCTTAAAAACTTATAAATCTAGTTATCAATTTTTACATATAGGATTAGTATAAGTAGTAATGAAATTTTTTATGTAGAATAAGTATAAATGTACCTATATTAATGTGTTTAAGAGATTTTAGATTATTAAATTTTACAAACTCTTTACATTGCGTATTTGAATCAAGCTTTACTAATGGTTTTATTTATTTTAATTGCTATTAAAATCATATGCAACAAGTTAAGGCATATGACATATGTTCACCAATGGAACATTTAACAGATTTATGCCCAATTCTTTAAAGGGAGCATATGAATGCAGTAGGAGGATTCCCAGGGTAACCAAGGAAGTATGATCTCTATTGTAATACATACAATCTAGGATGAAGGGATCATCCCAATGTAAGCTATGGGGGAAATAAGTAGTCTATTCAAAATGCATATCAAAATAGATAGGAAAATTTTCAACAAACTTAATGTGCATGTCAACCTAAATAAATAGCTTCATCTAGTTTATGTATTTTTGTTGGAAGATATGTTCAAAACATTCTTAACTCACATTAAACAACTCTAATAGAAGAAAAAGACGAGCATATAAATTTTAGAGAATCAAGTGAGTTAATTAGCTATCATAGCAGATAGATTGGATACTCAAGGTTTAAGAAAATCACCTTCTCAAACCCTAGTGAATCCAAAAGAGTATACAAGTGTCATATCATTAAAAAGCGGAAAAGAGTTAAAAGAACCACATAAGAAAACACCTGTTGTAGTTATAAAGGATGAAATTAAGAAGAAGGAAAAGATTTCTCCATCTAAGGTAATTCCTAATCCTTATATTCAACTCAAAGTCATCCCTCTTCCTTTTCTAATAAGGTTCACAAAATCTAAAAAAGAGGAGTAGGAGAGAGAAATTTGTGAGATGTTTCACAAGATAAAGATAAACATACCATTAGTAAATGCAATCAAACAAGTACTAATGTATGCAAAATTTCTTAGGGAATTATGCATCAATATGCAAAGACTGAAAGATAATAAGAAGATCATGATGGGGGAAAATGTATTTGTAATTTTCTAATAGAAGCTTCCACTTAAGTGCAAAAATTCAAGTATGTTTAACATTCCATTTAACATATGTCATATCATATTTGAAAAAGCTATACTAGATTTATAAGCTTTTATCAACATGATACCATAATCCATTTATACTTCTTTAAATCTAAGACCTTTGAAAAATACTGATGTCATTATATAATTGGCTAATCATACTAATACTTTCCTTAAAAGGGTAGCTGAAGATATGTTAGTATAGGTGAATGAGTTAATGTTTCCAACTAATTTCTTTATAGTTGATATGAATGATGATACTTTTACCAACCCTACACTTATTTTATTAGGGAGGTCATTCTTGAAGATAATTAGGACAAGAATTGATGTACATAAGGGTACCTTGACGATAGAGTTTGATAGTGAATAGATTTGGTTCAATATTTATGAGGCTATAAGGTGTTTTAGTAATGTCCACTCAATTTATAACATTAATGTTATTAATTTTTTAACACAGGAATTTTTTTAGTTGATAAGTAAAAAAGAGTTAAAGGTGACCATTTCCAAATATCTTGAGTTAAAAAAAGAAGGAGAGGTTAAGATAGGTAAGGAGTTAAAGAAGATTGTGGTTAAATTGCATTTATTATTAATGATTCTAAATAAACATGTGATTTTTGCTATTTGGTTACTTGTTTCTCACAAGAACTTTTACTTTCTATTTTATAGGCTCCTATATTAAAATTAAAACCATTATTAACTCATTTAAAGTATATGTATTTGGGAGAAAATGATACTTTACCAGTTATTATTGCAAAAGATTTAGTGCATATAAAGGAAAAAAAGTTAATTTGTGTGTTAAGGAAGCATAAAATGACAATTAGTTAGATAATTATAAATATTAAAAGGATAAGTCTAGCTATATGCATGCACTAAATATTATTAGAAGAAAAAGCCAAACCAATTGGGGAAGCTCAATATCAGTTGAGTACTGCATTAATGAAGGTAGTGAAAATAAGATTCTAAAACTTATTAATATTGACATCATATATCCAATATTAGATAGCAAGTGAGTTAGTCCAATGCAAGTGGTCCTATAGAAATCTAATGTCATTAGTGTTTCAAATGATAATAATAAGTTGGTACCTACATGTGTGTAAACAGGGTGAAAAGTATGGATTGATTACAAGAAGTTAAACTCTGTCACACATAAAGATCATTTTGCCATCCTTTTCTTAACCGGATATTAAAAAGATTATCTAGTCTTACTTATTATTACTTTCTTAATGGTTTTCAAGTTATAACTAAATCATGATTACACTAGAATATTAGGAGAATATGAGTTTCACATGTCCATTCAGTACATTTACTTATTGTTAAATGTCATTTGGACTTTATAATGCTCCACTTACATTTCAAAGATGCATGGTTAGTATATTTTTTAATTATCTAAAGAATATCATAAAAGTATTTATGGATGAATTTACCATTTATAATGATTCCTTTGATAGATGCCTTGATAACCTTACACTAATCTTAAAGAGATGTTTAGAAATTAACCTAGTCATAAATTAGAAAAAGAAATGTCATTTTATGGTTGAATAAGGTATAATTTTAAAGCATGTTTTTTCAATTAAAGGAATTTAAGTAAATAAGTTTAAGATAGATATTATTTTTACTTTACTTTACCTTACAAATGTGTAAGAGGTTCAATTTTTTCTTAGTCATGTAGGTTTTTATCGTAAATTTATCAAGGATTTTCCAAAGATAGCTTTGCCCTTGTGTAGGTTATTGCAAAATGATGTAACATATCAGTTTGATAAAGAGTATAAGAATATGTTTGATAATTTAAAGGAGCTTTTAACCTCAACATTGATAATGTAACAATAAAAAAAGAAATTGTAACTCCAAGAGCTTGAAGAGATAAGAAACGATGCATATGAGAGCATTAGAATCTACAAAGAGGAAACAAAAGCCTTTCATAATCAAAAGATTTTAAGGAAGAACTTTGATATAAGATAGAAAGTCCTCCTCTACCATTTAAGACTTAAACTATTTCCAAGTAAGTTATACTCTTGATGGGTCGATTCTTTGGTTATTACTAATGTTTTTTGTCATGGTGTATTTAAGGTAAAAAGCTTAAAGATGGAAAAGGTATTTAAGGTGAATGGTCATAAGTTTAAACCTTTTTATGAAAATTTTTAGGTGCAAAATGTCAAGGTGATAGAGTTGGAAGACCTAATCTATATGGACTAAGGAAGCATGTCATCAAGTTAACAACATTAAGTAAAAGTGTTATTTAAGAGGTCACTCAAGAATAAATTAAATTTGATTTTTTTACTCTTTCTTTTTATTTATGTTTTAAATAACTCCCTATTACATTTGACATTATATTAGAGACAATGCAAGTTTGATGTGTGAGGAAGCGGTTTTGGTAGGATTTTTTTTTTTTTTAGTGTAATAGCAATTGTACATTAGTTATACTTTAAAATATCTTGTAATGTATAAGTACAAAATTAGGCTATTTTTATGACACTTGACTTAGGATGTTAGTAATGTCTTGTAAAATAAAGGTAAGTGTTAACCTTAAGTGTCTTTACTTGAAAATGCAAATATTTGGAGGCATCTTGCACTAATGTTTGGCATGAAGTTGGCGTGGGATAGACACATTAAGAATAACAACGTGAATGAGGAGGGAATACGCATTACAATCAAGTCGAGCAATGCTAGGTTCAAGCTATAACATTGGCATAAAATGGGGTTATAAGTGGAGGCTAAAGTATAAGATGGATTACAACAATATTTTGTGGTATTGTGGTGTTGGCAATAAATAGGAAAGGCGTTGGGCTAGTTGGTTGGTGTGGCAATGTGCACTAACATGCTATTAGCAGTAGAGTAACAACTCAAGCACATCAACATCTACTTTTACTAAATGACTAGATTCTTTAGTACTTTTTAGGGGGGATAATGCATATCTCTCAATAAAGTTAGCAAAAGTTAGCACATAAACATAACATCAGGTTAACATTATAAGGGTTTATCACAAGTGGCTAACATATATTCACCAAATTGGCTATAACATCATGAGAAGTTGGCATATAAGTTAGACAACTTTTCCTTAATCAACCTATAGATCTTTTGGGCAACCTTTTTCCACCTGAAGTTACCATCTTTCTTGATACATTCAATTAAAGGAGTAAGGATAATGCTAAAGTTTTTCACAAACCTCTTATACAAGGATGTTAACCTATAAAAATGCCTCACTTCTAAAACACTAGTAAGTACAAACCATTCCTTAATGACTTTCACTTTCTTCTCATCAACTTCAACCTCATGTTATGAAACTCTATAGTTGAAAATGATGACTTAGTCTTGGCGAAATTGATGCTTTTTTAAGTTGCTAAACAATTTCTCTAATTGTAGTACTTTAGGGATTTCCCTAAGGTGCTTCATATGCTCCTCATGATTCTTATTATAAAATAAAATGTCATCAAAATAAAATATAATAAATCTACTAATAAACTTACAAAATAAATGATTCATCAATCACATGAAAGTACTCGGTACATTAGACAAGCCAAATAACATGACTAATGACTCTTACAATTCATGTTTTGTATTGAATGCAATTTTCCACTTATCCCCCTCTTTTACCCAAATTTGATGATAAATATTATTCAAATTTATATCTGAAAACACATTAGAATTATGAAACTCATTAACCATAATATCTAATTTAGGAATAAAATAGTGATATTTTACCATTATTTTATTTATCGTTTAATTATTCATACATATTCTCATTGTCTCATCCTTTTTTTTTGCATTAACAAGGCTAGTACTGAACAAATACTCATTAATTCCCTCATATAACCTTTCACTAACAACTCAGTTATTTATCGTTACAATTCCTTAGCCTCCTTTAAATTACTTTTATAAGCTAGCTTATTAGGTAAGGTAATTCCTGATATAAAATCAATTTGATGTTTGATAACTTTAATTAGTGGTAGCCCTTTTGGTAACTCTTCTAAAAACACATTAGCAAAATCTTCTAAAATCTTCTTAATTTGTGATGAAAAAGAAATTTTCTTATTTAACATCTCTTCTTTCACTATTAACATTAGAATTAGGCTTAAAATGGACAAGACTCACTTTACTTCTCTTTAAGATTTTTGAATAATCATCACCTTCTTATTTGGATACTCAAAAGCAATATGCCTATAGCTAAGACATTTAAAATATTTAATATCTCAGACACTTTTTGGAGGTTTTAGATCACCTATTTTCTCTTTTTCCTTAACCAAATATGTTGTTTGTTTACTAAAAGCCCCTATTTATATCTATTTTGCACTTTAATCAAGTTTAGACCAAGAAAAGGTAGAAGTTAAGTTGGTTGTCTTATTACTAATCTGTTATGACATATTTATACAATCCTTAAACTGTCTCTCCACCTGAACAACAAGCTTAATCAAATTCTCTAAAATACAAAATATTGTAACTCTACTATAGTTGCAATCTTTTTATTTAGCCTTCCTAAAAACCTCACAATGGTCTACTCTTAAAGTTCTTGTAATTTATATCTCATTATCGACATTTCAAATACTTTAACATAATTTTCAATGCATAAATCCCCTTACCAAAGACTTAATTCTTATTTATAATATTTTGAAATGTAACATTTTTGCATTAATCTCTTTATAACTCTCCAACTTCTAATCTTTTCTTCACAATCTCTTCTTCATTATGCTTTCAAGTTCTTCCACCATAAATCAGTATAATTTGTGAATTTAAAAGTATTAAGCTTTTTTTTTTTTTGTACCTCAGTATAATCTCAACACTCAAATACTATTTTTACTCATTGTACCGATTCCAAATACTCCTTTACTGAGTTGATTCCTTTAAATGGTGGAATCTTTATTTTTACATTATTTCCTAAATCCCATTGTTGCCTCCCTTACCAAGGTTATTCTTTCACACCATCGACTATTTTGAGTTCATCTTTATCTCCCACATCATTATGGACAATGCCTCTTAATGCTTAAATCTCACATTACCATAAGAGTTGTTGGACAACCATTCATTTAATAACTTGAGTTAATCAATTATGTTGTTCTGTTATCTCCTCATGTCTTCGTTGAAGCCTTATGCTTTAAGTTTGTTTTAAAGAAAGTCCTTTTTGGTATATTTTCCTACCATGATTTGTATCTAGTTGGTTTAAGGTAGAAATCACTTAATTCACTTGTTTCTCTTTAGCACTCCTTTATGTGTTTCACTTAATATCACAAGCACACACAACCTTGTGCTTTGATACCAATATAATGTGCCTAAAGTAACAATTTTTCTTATTTAAGGTATTTTATAATTTAATGGAAAGAAACAAAATAAAAAGAAAAAAACTCATAACCCCTTGTTTGATAAGAAATTAACTACAAACAAAAAGAAATTAGTTTAATTTGTCACATTGTTAAATAGAAGAAGGAATAGTGATGAGAATTAATTATTAATTCACCATTAAGCAAATGAATTGCTTAAATAAAAATTAGGGCAAAATGCAAGTTACACTTTTAATAATATTTTCCAAAACTAATCTTCCAAAACATTTCTTAATCCTATAAATAAGGAATAATGCTAAAAAGTAATTAAGACAACTATAAAATAAGGAAATTAAGACTATTATTAATTAGCTATAAAATATAACTTAAAACATAATAAATAAATATATATGGGCTAAGTTTTACACTCTTATTACTTAAGAGGCTAAACTAATATAAACTAATTAAACTAAGAAGAAATGAATTAGAAATAAACTTTTACAATTACTCTAATCCAAGTAAGCCCATTCATACCTAATATTTTAAGCGAGTAATGTAATCAATATGAGTTTTAACTCCTTTGCTTTGCCCTTTAAACTCTTTATACATATTGTATTCTTTTTAAGATGCAATTCCTTCATTGTTTAAAGATTCTTGACCCTTAAATAAGTAATTACCCCAAAACTATGAACTACATGATTTTAGGTAACCCTTATATCACCATAGATCACATCACATTTGATTATAAATCATATGAAACACTTACATCTTGTTTATTAAGTATGATACCTAAATTACCCTTAAAGATGAAAAGGAAAATAAATTGATGAATTACTTAGACTAATACATTGGGATTGTATATGGTTTAGTAACTATTCATGTAAAAAAGCTTTCTTATATTTGATCTAACAAATCATATCAGATATGATAAAATTATTTAACGAAATATAAGACTAAATCATTGGAAAAGTTCAATGAATTTAGGAATAAAATTAAGAAACAAACTTGTAAAGTATTATATTACCACAATGAGATCAAACTAGAAAATACTTAAAATAAGTTTGATGATTATCATAAAGAATATGATATACTCTCACTACATACTCCTTTTAAAATCCTATGGAACTTAAGAGAAATTTGACATTATAAAATATTATTGTGCTTATGATGAGTCATATAATTTTAAATATTTTTGTTGAAACTATGTCATAGAAATTTTTATTCATGTTATAAAAGGTTTCATCCAAATCGATTAAGAAGATTTCATACAAGATATGAAATGGTATGAGACCCAACTAGTCATGTCTTAAGATTTGAGATGTGATGTTTATGTGAAGCATCCAATATTTAATTAGTTTGGAATTAGATCAAATAAATACATCATTTATGAGATATCAATATATAGTTTATGGATATTATTTCTACTACATAATTAAGTAAAAAGATTTGTCTTAAAGCTCATTATCTTTTTAAAAAGAGAGTTTGTTTTTCAAAGAAATGGTAGGGGGTAAAACTTGATTAGGTTCAAGACTTATAATATAATATTTAGATGCAACATGACTCAATAGTCATTGTATTGGAATCAAGATCTAAGACTCAATAACATAAGAAGTTTTATACATTTAGTAGGATACATCACATTATTTTTTTTTTTAAGAAAAAAAAGTTTCTCTTAAAAGTAAGATATGATTTATTACTCATTAAGGATTATTTTATTAGTTATGAGAAAATAATTTGTGACATTAGTTCTAATAAATGTCTCAAGGCTATGAAATCTAAATGGAATTCATATACATAAACTAATTATAAGCTTTGGTTGATTCATCTGAAGGGATCAAACCCTTTAGTGTAAGGATGTCTTTAAAAGAAAGACAAATAAGAATAGCTATGCTAGTGATCAAGGTTGCAACAAAGTCAAATGGTTGACTTTAATGAAATCTTTTCCTTTATATTTGTGATTAAGTCCATAAAGATTTAATTTTCCCTTATTACATCTTATGATTATGTAGGTTTCATAGAATTTGAACATCCATATTAATAAGAGTATTAAAAAGTTTGATTTTGTCAAAAGAATGGATGAATCTTATGTTTACAAAAAGCTTAATGGGAGCATATTATAACATATTGCTAATATATACAAATATACCATCATTCCAATCCAATCCATTGAAGTTTGGTAATCCAATAATATTTTCCGTGCAAGACATGGGAAAAACATCCTACTTCTTTGGAAATGATTTATAAAGAGTAAATCTAAATGGTAGAAATTTGTAAAGATAAATCTAAAAAGTTTCTTTTAGTCATCCAAGTAACAAACTACTAAAATAATTTAACATTAAAAGAATCCAAGCAAAAGTTTTTGCCTACATTGCAAGGTGTAATTCTCTCCAAAGATGTGTGTCTTAAGACACAAAATTGAGAGATATAATAGATAAGATATATCATATATACAATATTATGTGCAAGATTAGATATATCCAATGAGTAAATATATGACTAATCTTGATGAGAGTCATTAGACAGTAATAACAAACATTTTTAATTACTTTAAAAGTATTAATAATGAATTTTTAGTTAATAGAGAAACTAAACTTAAAGTAAAAGGATATTTAGATAATATCATTTAATTTATTAAAGGTTATAATTTGGTTAAAGTTTTACTCCAAATGATGAAATTATAAGTTAAAAGGTTTTAACTTAAGGTAGTCATTATACTTGAATACATCTTTGCATAATGCAACAAAATAGGTAATTTTCAATCAAGAAGTTAATTATTGAACACAGTGAGGTTCCAAGCATTATTAAACCAATATTTATGTACTATAACAACAATGGAGTCATTATATAAGGAACATAGGTCTTGTGAATAATCCAATTATGTGCTTAAATGATTTCTTCTCATCATAAAGATAATGAAGGAGAATGATGTAAAAATAAAAAGAGTACCACTTTATAGGATTTAAAAAATCCAATTACTAACCTTAGTTCTCATAAGAACATGATTGCTACATTAAAGGATATATATATATATATATGATACATAGGTGATTGTTTATAGTGTAAATGGGTGATTCTTAATTTGTGCCCCAGTAACTAATGTGTTGATTATTATTATAAATACATATTTAATATTTCATAAATATACTCAATCAATTAAAGACATTTTTTATTGTTATTATTATTTATATAACTATATGGTCATTGATACACTATAAAGATAAAGTCCATAAAATAAATATATTTTACAAAGATAATTATAATAAGATCATAATTATAAGATACCTATTGTATGAAAGTATTATTTTTAAATTTTTCATAAATAATGCATAATCAAGACAGGACATTGATAAACCTATGAGATTAGCATATATTTTGTTTCTTTCTTATGAAAAATGCAATCAATCTCATAGACTTAACTATAAAGACATATATATATATTTAAAAAAACATATGGAAACTTCTCATGTTACAATAATCTAAGTAATCCTCAAACTTGATATCATTAAGGTATTTCATAATCGAATTGGCATGTTTTGATTTCACCTTTAGGTTGTCTTAATTAAGAATCACTTATGAGGGTGAACATTAGACATATCATGAATTATGTGAAAATAATTAAGTGATTAATAAAATATTTGTCCCTTTAAAATAATTATGGGAGAATATTAATTTAAAAAATCTTTATATAAGGTGGAATGATGATTTATAAGGAGTTATAATTTTATTTATAAAATCACTGACTATATAAATGTTTGAGAACTAATATGATTAGATAATATACCATAGACACTAATTCCATATTGTGTCTAATTGAAATATTAGTATGACAAAAATATTGAATTATATTAAGAGACCTTGTATTGAATAAATTAGTCAAACCACTTTAACAACCTTAACATTTGAGTGGTCATGATATGTTACTAAACTTTAATCTTAATTTATGAATACAAATTGATTAATAAGAGAATTAATAATCAATTAATCAAGTTTAATTTATCTAATTATTTAAGATTATAATTTATATTCATTACTAACATGTTAAGATCTTAATGAATTGTATGCATAAAGACAATTGAGGAAATATAGAATAGAGATTAAGTTAAACTTGATTAATAAGTTTAAGAAATTTATAAGGTCAAATATATGATATTTAAAAATACAAAAATTAAAATGCAATATATTAAAAATTGACATATATTTCCATAATAAGGTTTAAGAGTTAAAATTCTTATAAAGACTCCACTATATGGCCGACCATCACATGCTTAAAACACTAAGATTATTGGCCTCTCTCTTCACTCTTTTTTCTTAAAAGGGTTTAGATTGTGAAAGGTTTGTGTGGATTACCATTAAAAGTTAGACGCTTTGATGGTGGCATGAAAGAATCCATTAATAGTTTTGAAAGAAAAGAAGAATTGAAGGTTACTTTGATAATAATTTTTTCTTTTAGATTAAGTTGTAATTATATTTAACAAATAATTAATCTACTGTTAAAAAGAAAAATTTTAAATCTTTATTTTTATTGTGAAATATATTTATAATTCCTAACATGAAGAGGTAGACCATTAGAGAGTTATAAGGTGGATAGAATATGTAACTAAGGGACAGGGTGGTGGATGACCAGGTTGGAGTGGAGAGTATAAGAGAAATTAACAAGTAAAGGTAAAGAATATTAGGGTTTAATGAAAATTATGAATATGTTCTTACAAAAATAATTAGTATTTAAAGATAAAATAGTAAATAAATAATTATGATAGATACATGGTTAGGGTCAGGGATTATCAATCCCTTTATTGTCTCTATTCCTACTAAAAAAAAAATTAAGAATTAAAGATCCTTATCTTAACTTTTAGTACCTTGTCCTTATTTAAAAAGGGTTAAATAGGTCCTCACAAATATGGGGACATTTTTTTTAATCTAGTTGAAGTGGAAAAGAGATTTAACTATTAATAAAATTTAGAATTCAAAGCCCAAATCTCACAATAAGCTCTATACTTGGCAAGTTATAATTAGTAGTTGTATATTCACAATTTTTACTACTTATAAAAAATAAAATGTTATAGTCTTTAGGTTTGGTTTATAAAAATTTGAATTTAGTTTCTTTGTAGGTGCAAATTTATGAAAATATTTATCTATAAGATTTAATTATTTATTTTAAAATAAAATTTGATTATTGTTAAGTAAAAATTTTCCAAATCATTTTTTTGGTGAATTGAATTTATATGTAAATATATATTGCTAAATTAGATAAAAAAAAAGAGTTATTATTCTTTGGCCATATTGTTCATGCTTTTGTGGTGAATTTTGTTTCATTTTAAGAAAATTAGAAAACTTATAATTTAACTAAATCATCCCTTTCTTAATTCTAATTTTATAAACATTTAAAGACTTTCATATTAACTAAAATAATAATCATAGTTAAAAATTTGAATTTAACCAACTACTTAATTTCAATTTTGTTCACATACTCTAACTCAAGTGTGTCAATTTTAAAACTTTAATATAGTACAATTCAAAAAGAAAAGTTTAATTAAGTAGAATTTTATCTAAACAATTAATTATTATCAAAAAATTTATTTAATGAAATAAAAGTAAAAGAATTTAATATTATATATTATTATTATTATTATTAATTATTCAATTTAATTCAACAATATTACATATTAATTAATTTTGAACCATTGTGAAATTAGAATTTAAATTTTATAAATAATAATAAATATGATTTTTTAAAATAATTCTCATATTATTAATAATAACAATTATAGGTAAAAATAAATTTATTTTATTATAATTTATTCAATTCAAATTAATGATTATTTAAATACATTTAAAATTCGTATAACTATATATATGATTAAGAAAAATAAAAAATATATATATGAAAAAATTACTTATAAATTTTATTTATTTAATTCATAGAAAAAATACTTAAAATTCTAATTTTGTTCTTTCAAATAAAATATAATAAAAAATACACATATTAACAAATATAATAAATTTGTGTAAAGTGTAAGTATAATACTAATTAGTTTGAAGGATAAAACTTCAAGAGTATTTTTATAATTTTCCATCGTTCTTTTTTTTTATCTAATATAATTTTCCGTATGTTAAAAGGAGAAGTATTTTAGTGAAAGTAAACAAAAAATAATAATAATAAGAAAAAGAAAGAAAGAAAAAGTCAAACTAAAGGGTGGAGTCGTGGGTTGGGCCGGAGGAAAAATGTCCAGCCCAACTAGTGATCGTCCCATTGTCTGATGCGATCTTTGAGTACAAAACCCAGAAGGGAAAGTTCCGCTTGCAGTCCCAAGCAGAAAAAGGGAGACACCCTTTAAACCTCAACAAACCAGACCCGATGGTGTAACGCTACTCCTAAATTCCATCCATAGCCTTACCATCTCTCTACCTTCCTCTTTTGCCGCTCTTTTCTCGGACGCCCCTTCTCTCCTCTTGCGTTCGACGTACCAACGCAGCGCAAAAAGCCCCGCGAGTAGGGTTTTGAAGTTTCTCGTACGCCGAGGTATCCAAATTGTGCTTCTTTCTCTTTCTCTGTTTGTTTTGTTCGTTCGATTTGTGGTTTTCTCGGGTATGTCAATTATGAGGAAAATGGATAAAAGAATAGTGTTTCCTTGTGCATCTTCCATGGGTTTGTGTTTTGCGTTCATTCAATTGAACAATCTCGGACTCTGTGTTTTCAGATTGCTATTAACTTAGGAAGGAAAGGGTGCTTTGGGAGAATGAATAGTTTTCTATTTGATTGAGTAGCAGAATATAAATTGGAAGTTTGTATTCCTATACTACTAGTTCAAAGCAGTGGATGAATTTCTTTCTTAGAAATCTGAGTGAAAATTAACGCTTGCTGGCGGAAAGCCTATGGATTAGGAGGAGAGAGAGAGAGAGAGAGAGAGAGAGAGAGAGAGTGAGTGGCGGAGCAAAGAAATATGCTGGCAACCCCTCAGTTCCCTACTCTTTCTTTTCTTTTTCTCGTCCAAGAATAAAATAGAATAGAATAGATTAATTGTTGAGATTCAACTCATACAGGTAACTAATTTCTGAATTTCTCCTTGTTTTATTTTTCTTGACTTTCTTTTTCAAACCCACCCTCCCCCCCCCAAAAAAAAGGAGGATTAGACATGACTAAAAATTTTATTTACTTAATTTTTTTTTCCCAATTTGAATAATTGGGCTGCGAAATCTTCCTTCCCTCCAACATGATCTGAATAGCCACTTTGGTTGTGTGGCTTTTGTTCTTCTTTTTCGTGTTTGATTGTCCTGGGAATCTAGCTAGCTAGCATTTTGTTTTTCTCCTTTGACTTCATCATTTCTGCTTCTTCTTTTTATTTCTTTGGTCGCAGCCCACAATTTAAATACCTTTAATGGATGTTCATTTGGTACAAGTGATTAATGCTCCATGCTTCCCAATGTGATTGGAGGAGCTCACTGTTTTGATGTTGCTTCATTTGAATCAAAATGAGATGTGGATCTAAAATTGGTGATTGTTTCTGGACTGAGACTAGAAATAGATTGATGTGATTACAAATAAATATGAAGTTTGAGCGTCTTGTGTACTGATACATTCTGAGGTTTTAGTGTGCCTCTTTGTGCAATGGGTTTAGATCTCATACTAAGGGAAGTTTGGTATATTTCTTTTTTGTAGCAGTGATCCTTTCCAAATATCTCTAATAAAATTTTGATGACCAGTGGAATAATCATAGGTGGGGTTAGGTCTGGCTTATATGTCAGTAATTGCATGTCTTGGTCTTTACTTTTGTGGTTCCTACCAAGGCTTTCTATCTTTCATTTTATTTACTGCTTATTTTGGTAGTTCAATGTCAAAGAAAGTAAATTCAAGCCCAATGCTTAGCTACAGAGATTCTTTTTTTTGGGGGGGGTGATTGGCTGTGGTGGTGGTCTTTGGTCCACTAAAACCAAATTTCAGGCTCACTTTAGTCTTGGATTATGGAGGTTGGCAGTGTGGACTTGAATAACTTTTAATTATCCTGAGGGGTGCGTGAACCTTATTTTGAATTTCCTATGAGCCCTTTTTCTTTTAACAATGATTTTCAAATTCGAACATATTTGGAAGATACTTGTCTTTTAAGAAACACTACAAATTGGTTACCAGGAACTACAGCCTCGTGTTTATTAATTAAATCTGGCATTAATTGAGAGTAAACTTTTTTTTTTTATTAAAAAAAGCAGACTTCTAAGGACTTTTCCAACCTAAAATACACCAAAATCATTTCAGCATCAAAGCTGCCCTTACAATAATTCTGAACTTCCAGTTAATTTTTGGTCTTCTCTTGTGATAACTCTAGATATAATTTTTGTAGGGATTCAGACTTATTTATGTTCCCAGCATGTCTTCCATATTCTGGATTTATGGTTTGCTTTCTTGGTGTTTAAATATGACCAAATTGGTTTGACTTTAGTTTAATGATTGGGATGTGAGGTCTAAGAAGTGGAGGCAGATGAGCATTTTCTCGAATGGATGTTCATCACAATCGAGGGGATTTCTAATGGAGCTGTCTAAGTGTTGATGGCTGCTAATATTAGGTAGTTCCTCCAGTTAGCTGGTGATGAGACCCTGGCAAATAAGAGTTGAAAACTGTTATTTGCATGTTATTTGCACTGTTACATTTAGTTATAAATTATGACCTCCATTTTGTGTGTGTTTTGTGTGTTAAACATTAAAAAGCCAAAATATTTTCTTTTATTTCACTCAAAGTTGCATAAAGTTGCATCCATACATTGCATGCTGGTAATTTCAAAAGAAACAAAAATATTGTATTAGTTATTTTTATTTTCTTAGGCTATCCACATGTTTTTTTATTGCATAAATGGTCTAAGGGAATCCCCTTATCTGTTCAGTTTTATTAGTGATACTATTTTATTTTCTTAAACCATCTGTTCTGGAGTCTCTTTTGCTTGTTCATTTGAGTGCTTAAATTTACATTTGACTAACTATTTGATGATGCAATTATATTTTATTTTGTAAACATGAAGGTAACAATTTTACATGGGTAGATTAGAGTAGCTAACACCTTCTCTCACTAGTAACAGACTAGCTAGCCTTCTATTTTTTGCTTATGACTGTATTTACCTTTTTCATGATTTTTCTATAGTTTTCCATTACAAAATAAAATGGAGACTGCTATTAATTATATTTTTTGCAATAAAAAACAGGTTGTCAAAATCATACATCTACATATCTTTTTTTCATGTCTCACATGAAGCTACTTCATGGCCCAAGTCAATTCATGGTGTTTGTTGGGTGAACCAGCGACTTTTTGGGGTTGAAATTTAGTTGGCCCAACTAAATTTGCTGAGGCCAAATGACCAGTTGTATCAGCCTTTGCACTTACAGATCCACACGCGGGCTATTGCCTATTGGTTTTTTGGAACCTCACTAGAAAGTGTTTAGCCCAAGTTTAATTACCTAAAGAAATTAAATAACAAACTACGAATTGCTGTGGGTGCAGAATATAATGGTTGAAGGTAGAGGCCTTTCAGCTTTCAAGCTTCATAAGCTTTCTCTATCAACCTATCTTGGCTCTCTTTCTCACTACTATCCACTGCATTCCCACTCTTTCTCTCCCATCTTTTCTCATGCTGCAGCCATTAGCAAATTGTGATTATAAGCCATTGCTGTATTCTTCACTGCACGTCATGTGTGGACCTTCAAAGTATTAGTCATTTAGGGCACCCTTGGGGGGGGGATGTTGCTCTAGATTTTATCCCGTGATATCCGGCCTTTGGTAAATGGTTGGTTATATAAATTTCATGACTTTTGAAGCTAATAGATTAATACAATTGTTGTGACATGGGGCTTGTTGATAAAGACTGATTATGCATACTTTCATCTAATGCAATGTACGATCTGTCAGCTGCAATTGTGGAACCTCCTGCTTTGTTATCTGTATCTGCTATGTCTCATTCAGTATCATTGCCCCTTCAGTCGTCCGCAAGCTCTACTGTGACTGTGTCTTCATCTCCTAACTTGGGTCCAGCAACTTCACCAACACCTGCTAACCCTTCTTCTTTTATACCTCGAGGATTGTCTGTGACCCCTGGGATACCTGGCCCGCCCGGATTGGTGCCACCTTCACCAGTGATTTTTCCATCTGCAGCTGTTGGTTCAGCAACTACTGCAGTTCAAAGACCTAATATGATAAACCCATCTGTCTCAAATCTAGTAATTCAGCGGCAAACATCTCCTATTCTTCCATCTTTACCTCCTATTGCTGCTTCCCCTCAGGGACATTGGTTGCAGCTCTCACAGATGGTTGGAGTACCTAGGCCACCATATTTGCCATATCCTACTGTATTTTCTGGGCCCTTTCATTTACCCGCTCATGATATGCCTCGGTCATCTGATTCTCAGACTCCTGGCATTACTTCTGCTGGAACTACAGATGCAAGTCTCACATTTTCTACTGCTTCAATTAATCCATTGGTTGGCACTTCGGGGATACAAGCAGAGCTACCTCCTGGTATTGATGCTAATCCGTTGGTAGGCACTCCAGGGATGCAGACAGAACTACCTCCTGGTATTGATGTTTAGTGTTCAGTGCTTGGTTATTGATGAAATTATAGTGCAAGGATTATGTAGTCCTCTCTGAAGTTACAACAGTTTGAACATTTTTGTCGAAGTTACATGTGCCTTTTCAGGTAACGAGTACCGTGGCCATGGCATTGGCATTAATGAGAATGCTACTGTCAATGAGAGCTCGGATGCATGGACTGCCCACAAAACTGATGCGGGAGTTGTTTATTACTATAATGCTGTAACAGGAGTGTCAACTTATCAGAAACCTCCAGGCCTTAAGGGTGAGGTATGCCTTGAATTCAGTGTTCTAGGATTGTCTGAGAACTTCCTTTTCAGCTTCATGAGCTTTTACATGTTAGCCTTCCTTCATACCATGTTTTTAGTCCCAGTTAACCATAATTTCTTGTGGTTTGTTTTGACATGAATGCAGTCTGATGTGGTACCTGTCCAGCCAACTCCGGTTTCAATGTAAGCTGCTCAATGAATTTTCCTAGCTCTGTTTTTTGTGTTTATGAGAGATATATGGTTCTTTTGATTGGCATTGGTGTTATTCAAGGCATGCCTTTGTGAACATAGACACAAGGGTCACCCAGGCCCCATAGGGACTATGAGTGGAAGCTAATTGATTTTATTTTCTAGTTAATTTACCCTGAAGAAATAGAAGAGGTAGGAGACGGAAGTAGGATTCGTTAATGACCAGTCCTCTCTCCCCCTCTCTTTGTGCCTCTGCCCCTTTTTGGTTGAGGCATCTGTTTCATTCTACATCCCTCTCTTGCTGCTAAGAATTGGTCAAAGTTTGAGGAATGAAGTTTAATTAGACCGTTCTATGTTAATGCTTGGGACATATATGAACCACTTGTCTAGAAAACTACTGCTTACTGGACAATCTATGTTATTTTGAGTGATGGGAGTGTGTAATAGATGCTGCAGCCTGTGGCCAGCTGGTGAGATTTTTCTACTGTGTTTCAAAAGGAAATTCTATTAATTTATCTGAAGAGCTTGCCACTTATCTCCGTTAGAAGTGTGCTTGCACTTGAGTATTATGGTATTCCTTCCATAAGTAATTGATCCACCAACTTAATTAGGTTATCATAATTTATGTGTTGTTTTGCATTTTTCCAGAAAATCTGATATCCGCATCATATTCTAGAATTTTTCTTTAAGTGGTTGGGTGATTGCCAAACATGCCTGTTTTATTATTGATCTTTAATAGAAGCTTCTCAAAGTTAGCAGAAACTGTGAGGCTTTTGTTATTTTCTTATCCAATAACTGGTAGATAAAATTATTAGGTTCTCTGATGTACTGCTGCTCTATGGATGAGCATATGAAGGAGTTGTAGCATATTTAGACTAGACAAAACCTAGAACTTTGTGTTTGTGGAAGACCCTATGGATTAGATTCTGGAGGTTGCACTGCTGCCAATTTATTAAGTTTATAGCTGTTCTAAGAAGCTGCAAACAGTATTCTGATTTATTCTAGCAATCAGAACATGGAAGAAGAGAATTAGAGAAAGAAGAAAAGACAGGGAAGAACAGGAAGCAATCACAGGCCAGTTTGCCAATACTTCTCTCACCAGGGATCAAATTCTCAAGCAACATTGGTAAAACTCATTTTAAGGACTAAGCGCATTAACGGTTATTTATAAACTCAAGACAAAGACTCCTTTCCCAAAATAGAGCTACACTTGATTGAGAAATCATACTCTAATTAGGTAATCCCTCATGATGGAATGCTTAAGAGTAGACCAGCTTTAAATAACCTAAGAATCCTTTAAGAACACTCTCTGTCTTACAAATAGTCTGTTGCTGACTATATGAATTCTAAGCTTCCAAATAGGGTATTTGCATCTCAAACCATGTGATAGATGTGACATTATTCTCCCCTGAATGATGTAACAGAAGATGTAGTTCACGCACATTTGAGAAGTTAATGAGAGTAGAAGAGCAAGCCATCACATTTGAGATTTTGTTCAAAAGGCAGAAAATGTTTAAAACATATCTGCTGATTTGTGTTTTTTCACTTAAATTGCATAAAAGCCTCCTTTAATTGTATTGTTATGGAACTTTATAAGTTTTTCCATAATGTTGTACATCAGGCTGTGTTCAATATATTTATTGATGCAGTGTCTTTTTGTCTACTGGATTTTTTCCTGGATTATTATTACTTCTAACCAGATCGCTAAATTCTTGATGTATAAAAATTGTGGCTTTCTTTTACATTTAGGAAGAGTTTGGCTGGTACAGATTGGGCCCTCATCACTACAAATGATGGCAAAAAGTATTACTATAACAACCAAACAAAGGTACAATTAAACATCTTCGCCATTGAAGTTGTTTCATCAAGTTACTGTTAACCAGATCACTAAGTTATTTTGCTTCCTAGTCCCTCCTTATGCATGCATGTAGTTGTTTATTTGCATTAATGGTAAGGGTGAACTTGGGATTGTGTGGGCTAGCTGCATCCTTTTTTCAAGTGGGGAGCCACAGCAGTGGGGTGTTGTGCTGGCAACCTTGGAATTTGCCTAAAAGGGATTTCTTGTCATCAAAAAAATTAGTATGTCAATAATGAGGCCAGTTTATGAGGGGAAAGGTGGAAATAATAAAAATTTGCACAGGTCACCAAGCACATGCTGCACTTTTAGTTTTGACTTCTTGTAGTTTTTAGAGTGACAAATTGTCTTTTAATATTCAAGGATGCCATCCAAAGCTTTTCAGAGATGCCTTTCAATTGAATTTAGTTAACCCTCAGCAAGCTTGCTTGAACATGAGCTGTTTTGCTAAGTAAAGGAAGAAACATTTGTCCTCTGTTGACTTGAGGCTGACTTTTTGGAGCCTCCAAAAAGTGAGAACATATAGTCTTGAGCTTTGATGGATTCTTCATGAGGTTTTCTTAATTTATTTAATCTTGATCTCTTTATAAATCTTATAATCAACAGTCCTTCAACCTAACTCATGGTCAGCTCACCAACTTTTGAGGTCAATTCTCTTGAAGGGTATAATCAAGCAAGATAATTTGATTCTGACCGCTATTCACCAAATTTACTAGATCTGTAAGATGATTCTTTCATTCTGGTTTCTAATTACTCACGAAGACCATTACCCACTAACTCTTCATTCCAGTCTATAGAGGTCTTTCTACCATATTCCCTTGTTTAGCTTTCTTGTTCCTTATTGTTTGACACTTGATGCTTACCTACTTCATATCTAAAGGACCTTTGGCGTCATATTGATTATTTTGTGAATTTGGTTATCTTTCTCCACAAAGTTTTTTCCTCACAAACCTGATCATTTCTTGCAAACTCTGTTGTGTAGTGTTATTGGTTATTTTTGTGGCTATGTAAGTGGAATGTAGTTTTAAGTAAGTCTTCTTTCCAAATAAAATTTTAGTGAAAGGAGAGTCTGGATATGTAATTGGTAAGTTTCCTGCCTTTTATTTTGCCATTTATATTTTTATCTTTTTGCTTTTGTATCAGTTAACCAGCTGGCAGCTGCCGAGTGAGGTGACAGAATTTAGAAAAAGGCAGGAAGTTGAACTGTCAAAAGACAACACATTGACAGTTCCACATACCGATGCCCCAGTGGAAAAAGTGTCCACTCCAATTAGTGGCACTACTATTAACACCAGTCGTGATGGCACAGTTGCTAGAGCTTCAATCGTGCCAGGATCAGCATCTGCGCTGGATTTGATCAAAAAGAAGTTACAAGACTCTGGTACTCCAGTTACTTCATCTCCTGCTCTGGTTTCCTTAGGACTAGCATCATCAGAATCAAATGGCCCACAGGTAGTTGAAGCCACAATTAAGGGCTTACAAAGTGAGAACAGTAAAGACAGACTGAGAGAAGCCAATGGGGATGGTAATATTACAGACTCTTCTTCAGATTCTGAGGATGAAGATGATGGGCCAACAAAGGAGGAGTGTATCATTCAATTTAAGGTACTTCTTTCACACTTTGTATGAATTGGTACATTAGTGTCAATACACTTAGCGCTTGTCTCTTTGTTTTAATTTTTCTCGGATGCAAATTGATAACCATGTTTTGAAAAAGGCATACAGAAATAGAACCCAGCTAAGGAGAGAAACTGAAAGAGAACATTGAGCTGGGGATGTTAAGAGTAAATTTTTCTACTGATGAAAGTCCTAGCATGAATATGGACTGTTAAGAAACCATTCCACCTAAAAAGTGAAGCTCTAAGGTGAGATACTTTAACATGCCCCCTCACGCAAAAGCCCTCCTCACTTAAGCTAGAAGTATGAATAAACTAGGCTCACTTAGGTCTAAAGTATGAATAAAGTAGAAATTCATACTTAAATATGTGGGTAGCATAATTCAAACTCATGATTATTTGGTCATAAAGGCTCTGATATCATATTAAGAAACCATTACATTTAATAGCTTAAGCTGTTAGGTGATGTGCAGAATATAGAACATGTATTATACTCCAATATAGACTTATTTTATGATGCTACTTGCTAAACTTGCTAAAACATTTTAATTAATAATAATTTAGGGCAGCACTAAGATAATCTAAGCTAAACTAAAATCTCTATTAAAGTACTTTTTTTGTTCATACTGAATCCAAATGAACTTTTAAGTCAAATAGAAAATTTACAAAAAGTCAACAAATTCAAGACACTACTTTGAAATGAACTGGGCCCAATGCAAAATTTTTAAACCATATTACTTTTCTCTGCTCACTTCTTTCTGCTTTGAGAGGCGGTGGGTTATAAAAGACCACAAAATCTTTCTCAATAGAATGAAAATGAAACACTTAGAATTTTGTGTGTGCTGTCAACCCGGGGTAACTTTTATTGCTGACATGTGGCACAGCTTAGCCAATGTGGCATGCTGCTCTGACCAACCTTTTTCTTGGCAATACTGGAATATAAAAGAAAATGATCCTAAATTGAATGATGACTTAAGAAATAGACCTTTTTATGTAAACTATGGAAACTATAGGGGTTGGATGGGCTGATCTTAGAAGCAAAACGTGGAGGGTACTTGCACGGCTCAAAAAAAAGAAAAAAAAAAAAAGCTAGATATACTGGCCTGAGCCCACCTGCTGGTCAATAACATGTCTAGTTGGACCATGTTTGGTTGGACCTTTCTGTGTGGCCCAAACTCAATCTGCAGAGTATTAGTACTTTTTGAGCTTGGCTATATAAGTTATTAAACATCATCTTTTTCTTCTGATATGAGATGGTATGGGTTCACTGGCTTTTCAAATTCAATGCTGAAGTCAGGGAGGTTTAGAAAGAGGTGGACAACTGTTCAGAGGGAGACAGAGAGGGAGGAAGAGGTGTCCAGTGTTAATATTTTCTGTCACTAGTTCATCCATCTGTTGGCCAAATGTAGCAGTTTTTTGAATGTCGATTTGATTGGGGCTAGTTTACAAGCTTGGAAGGTTGCTGCTGTGCAAGGCATGCATGGGGGCACCTGTCAGCATTTGGTGGGTAGGTGTGTGCCTGGCTGGGGGTGTTTGTGTGTTAGATTGTTATTGACTTGGCATTGGGGCCAAGTTTGAGTAGCCATATTAGCATTGAATTCACATTTCCCATTTATCATATGAGAAAAATTTTACAGTGATTGATACTGAAAGAAAATAGTAGGCTAAGATTAATGGATAGAGTATTAAATGATAGAGTAGTAAATAATAGGCTCAGATTTACTTGTCTTTTAGTTAGTTTAAGTGAACTAGTTTATTAAATTAATATTCCTGGTTTTTTGAAATTTAATTTACTAAGTTCCTTTATTTGTCTTGAGGCAATTGACTAAAAATCCTGGTATTGTGAAAATAAATTTGGTAAAACAATCCCATATTTCATCAATGACCTTGAAATAAATAATTTTTTTATACGAGTTTCTTTGTGCATTGATTTTCATACTATTTTATGCAAGGTTTCTTTATGATTTACCTTTTGTAGTTTTGGAATTTTGTTTTTATGTATTCATTCTATTAAAGCTGATTGTTCACACAGCTTAGTTAAGAATTTTGAAGCAACATTAAAGGAATTCCACTTTGCAGCTTTATTTTGGCATTATTTTGTTGAATCATGATTAATTGTAAACTGACTTTAGAATTTCGATGAAAGTTTAGGTCAAAGAAAAAGTCCTAAATTGCTAAAAGAACAGGGCTATAAATTATGAGCTTAATATAGTAAGGCTTAAAACTTAACATGCGATAATTTTATTTGCATCTCCAAAGTTATATTTCTTCATTTAGTTATGAATTGTAGTTATATATCTAACACTTAACTATAGCAATATTTATATTATTTACCAGAAATTATGGATGTTTCCTAATTAAAAATAAAAATCCACTTTCATTGATCTCATGGAATGCATAGTGTCAACCCATGGGTATATCAGAGCTTGAGGATTTGGCCTATTCCATTTAATATTGTGCTAAACTGGTCTGCAGGGCCCAAATGAGTCGACAACCAGGGGGCAAATTAGTGTCCTTTTATCTGCAAATTCCATAAAATGCATTGTGATTTAGCAAATACTGTCTAAGCCAGAAGAAAGGTCGACACGGAAAATAACACATGCCATTCTGTCTGGGTTTGGACATATTTTGTATAATTTTCATTGTAGAGACTAGGGTGGCTTTCCAAGAAAAATTACTTGATTCAAATTCTTCTATGTTTTTTGGCTTACTGTTCTCACATCTTGATTGCAGTAGTTTTAAACTGCTTACGGAGTAAATGTGTGCTCTTGCTTCACTACTGTTCATCATTCCATGTAGCTTTTCATGCAAGGAGCTGATGCAAGACATGAAACTTTTTGATTTAGCGTTCTTGTGGTACATAGATTTAGAAGACAAAAACGTGAGGGAGAGAAGTGAAAAGGATGGGCAATGAGAATATGATATTTGGAGATCGCAGTTCACAAAACATTAGAAATGTTATTTGTTTTCATTACTTATTTGTCCATGTACCTGCTGATTTACCTGTTTAGGAATACTTTATGTTCTCAACATAGCCTCCTTTGAAATTATAGGAGATGCTCAAGGAACGTGGAGTGGCACCATTTTCAAAATGGGAGAAAGAGCTGCCAAAGATAGTATTCGATCCACGTTTCAAGGTTTGTTTCTGATTATCATATAAAACATTGTGCTGGAATGAGATGTTGTCTGTGCAGTCAGAATTCTCTACAGATTTATTGTTGTGATTTTCAGCTCAGTTATAGGGAAAAACCTTATTTATGTCATTGTACTTGGATAATGATGCTTTTGTAATGAAAATGGACTGCAACAGCTGTTGGTCAATGTTATGGCTTTAAGGGTTATGCTGGATGGGAGTTGTGAGTTAGTTAAATTTGTTACGTCTGGCTATTCTGGCTTGGATTCTTATGGCCTTTTTAGTCTTCATTTTGTAAGTAGGGCTCTCGCTACATACCTCAAACAACCTCTTCATTCCTGCTTAGTCCTTTGATTGTAACACTTGTCATTGTCCAACTGGTGGCTTTTTATTGTGATGTATTCAGCACCAATATTTTCTAAAGCAATCTCAAACCTGTGTTTCATTGGCGAATCAATCCTTTTGTTGTGCATCCATGCAGAAGCTCTGTTCAATGGGAAGGGCTTGAGCTGCTAGATCTATTTATGGATATGTTTTCCAAACAATTCATTACATATTTAGTTTGTTTGTTAGTGATTTTGCTTTAGTGAGAAGACTGTTCTGTGACAGGCTATCCCAAGTCATTCTGCTAGGAGATCCTTGTTCGAACGCTATGTTAAGACACGTGCAGAGGAGGAACGCAAGGAAAAACGAGCAGCTCAGAGGGCTGCAATAGAAGGATTTAAGCAGTTACTGGAAGAAGCATCAGTGGTTTGACTAATTTTATTTGATTTTCCTTTTTCTTTTTGCTAGGACATCCTGTTGAAATATTTTACCTTCAAATTCTGCAGAAAGCTGACTGCTTGCTGGCCTAATTTTGATTCTCAGGACATTGATCAAAACACTGATTACCAAACTTTCAAGAAGAAATGGGGCAATGATCCTCGGTTTGCAGCCTTGGACTGCAAAGATCGAGAGCATTTATTAAATGAAAGGTACTAGTTACTGAGGATAGCATTTCTTCAGGTTTTATCCTCGGTTTGCGCCTTTTGCTCAGTTAGCTGATGTTGACTCATACTGCCTAACTTGATGTTGCTTTATGCTCAATGGGGGCAATGGTCATATTCAGTGTGGATGAAACTTGAATTTTTTAATGTGGATTTTAGTCATTATTGGACTTAATTTTCATCTTCAGGGTCAAATCCATAATTAATCTACCTTTATCTTCTTCTCCATAGTCCATTTGAGTGCATGTGCCTCTTTGTGTTGTGTCAACTATATTTGTAGTCTGTTATGTCTTTCTATAGGTTTTTAGCTGGTTTTAGGTCAATTTTTTGAATGGTCAAGAAAACTATGCTGATAGAGCCACCAAATGGCATGCCACCAATTTATTCATGTGGGATTTATCCACAAAAAAAAAAAAAAAAAAAAAAGAGTATCTGTGCTGACAGCTTCATTGACAAAATTCACAAAATCCACATGAAAAACAGAGACTTCCTTGCCGTCCAAGAGTGTAGATTATAGATCTATATGTAGACTTCTGTTGGCCTTTTCTGGATTGCAAGAAGGGAAATGGATTTTAGGACTTTAACGAGTACGTGTTTAGGGCAGCATTTTAATATAGCACTTTAGATGTTGGATTTTTTTCTAAGTTATGTACCTTCTCATTTTAGGGGCAACCTATGTCATAAAGGTAGGTCAATGGTTGCCTACAATTTGAATCTTGAATTTGCATTAATGAGGCTCCCTCCATCACACATTCCTGTCATTGATTTGGGATGTGTATATGTGTATTTGCATGTTTGGGGGAAGAAAGTGAAAAAGATTGATGCAAGGCTAGATGGTTTGGTATAATTTTTAATAGTGTTCCATTATCTAAACTGATCCTTTTTAATTCTTATGTAATACATAAAAGTGTCTTGAGAGTAGCACTTTTTTTAATTCCCTGAAAAATTTAAGGTACATTATGTAACCAAAATGTTTGAAAGTAAAATTTTCCATCCTTAAGAATAATCAGGGAAAAACATTAGGAATTCTTCGCATAGTTTGCCCTAATGAGTGTATATAAATTTGAATGGTTGGTGATATTTACTATGGTTTTACCAAGCATAGATCTTTTGCTTTTAAACCATTCCTGCTTTTTAGCTATATTTGTCTACGGAATCCAGAAAGGACCTTTTTACAGGATAAAGACCTTATGTTTGTATGTCATTCATACAATTAAATATGGGATTAAGGCTTTGTTGTTGTTGTTGTATGTTATTCATGTCTTGTTGCTGTGGAACATCAGCACAGCTATTTTCTGCATTTCTGGTTTATTTAGAACCTTATTCAGATCTGAATAAAGTGTTTCCCAGACAGAGGGGGTGATTTCTTCTTCATATCCCTTGAATGCAACATGTATTAGCCGATTGTGAGGCTAGTCACAAGATTCTCAGATTCGCCTTTGGTGTGTTTTTTATCCCATGAATGAATCTTAATGTATCTGAATGTAAAATGCTTGTTTTTCTTTTTTTATCAAAATTTTTCCTTGTGGAGCTGAAAACACTTCTTGCCTTGCTTGCAGGGTTCTTCCATTGAAGAGGGCAGCACAAGAAAAGGTAGAAGCAAAACGTGCAGCTGCTGCTGCTAGTTTCAAGTCCATGCTGCGGGACAGAGGAGATATTAATGTCAATTCACGTTGGTCCAGGGTATGCTCTATGATTAATAGGCTTTTTCTTCCAATGTTAAAACTCAACAAATGTATCTAGGATGTTGTTACTTTTTAGGTGTGAGTATATTTTGGTTGGCATGTGGTTATTAGGCCTGGTTTGATGAATTGACAACTTAGGTGGATATGACTGGGACTCTTTCATGGAGGAAATGAAGCTGAATTTATTGGCTTAGGCAATCTTTTATTAATTATAAGAACACTTTCTTGCTTGGGCATAAGCAATCCTTTATTACACAGTTATCCTTCTCTTCAACATATATGGGTTTGATCTGTTTTGCATGCCAGGAGTTAAAAATCCTATGTTAAAGGCATCCGAGCCATTTATAATAGTCCTCCCCAATCCCATATTCAGTTTCCTTACATCGGGGTTAGCATTTTCATTTCAGCTTTCTCAACTGAAAGAATCAAAACCATCATAACCATCCTTTAGCTGTTGAAGAACAGCCCCTTTTGCGTGTTGGCTGCTTTCCTGAGTTGAATTGTCTATATAAACCATACCACATTTTTTTAAAAGCAGTTGATGGCAATGCTGCTCACTCTATTCTTTTTTCTGTTCATCTTTTTGTGGCTGGATATTGGACTGTGTATTATGGTAACTGGCAAACTCAGTATTCAGAAGTTAAGAGTGGGGCTTTGGCAATGTGAAAAATGTCTCTCAATCTATCATGCAAACTGATGTCCTCTTGTACGTTTGGACTGAATTGCAATTCCAATGAGTATTCCTTCCAAGTGAAGACTTTATTGGGAACAAGAGTAATATTTTACATGCCATAGATATTGAAGATGTTTTGATGTAAACTTGCCACACTCTAAAGGGTGTCCTAGTAAGCAATGCTCCTACACACTGTGGGGACTAGGGTATGGTATGTATGCATTTTGCAAAAAGGCTGATTTTGTGATTTGAACCAATGACCTCTAGGTCATAATGGAGTAACCTTATGCAGCAAGTCATATCCTACCGAGCTGAAATCTCTATGAGGCCTATAACACATGATAAAGATTTCACAAGGAAACTGTAAAGTATGGTCTAGTAAATGTATAAGATGTCCTATTTTGTTGAATTTGCCATATATAATTGTGATTCAATGTTCACTTGTCCCATTTTAGGTGAAGGATGGTTTAAGGAATGACCCAAGATACAGGTGTGTGAAGCATGAAGACAGAGAGGTGTTATTCAATGAATATTTGTATGAACTGAAATCTGTGGAAGCAAAAGCAGAGCTGGAAGCAAAAGCCAAGAAGGAGGAGCAGGTATCACTGTTGTCTTGCATTTATCACTCAAACTGAAATTTTTATGGATGGGCTCTAATGCTGTTTTGGAACTTTGAAAAAGCCTCTATTTATAGTTAAATGTTTTTCTCCTATTCTGTTTTCATTTTTGTTTCCTCTGGGAGTAAGAGGGAATCACAGCTTGAAAAACAATCTCCTAAATAAGCATACAAGCATGAGATTATTAGACTAATGCTTGTAGCGAAAATAACAACTGATTTACTCACCATTGATTAATTCTTGAGAGCCTAGTGCACTGGGATACTAAAATTGTCCAATTTAGATGCTTCCATAAGATATTTAGGTGTGCAATATATTTTTATGCACTCACATGCGTTGTGACTGGTAAGGACCTTGAACATAACTTTTTTCCCCCTCATTTCTTTTAATATTGTCAGTGTTGGGTGTAAGGAGCTTGAAAATTGTTATATTTGGCCATGAATATAGAAGTTGATTGTCAACAAAGTGTTTACATATCTGAAATTGTACTGTTGGCATAGCAGTGTTGGAGCACCTCTGGAAGCTGCTTAGCTGTTCCATTTTTCATTTCCTTTGTCTCTATTGCTGTTTGTAAAATGGATATTAGTGGGCTTAATGGTTCCTGACCCACAATCAGGTGGTGCAGGGTGGGGTTTCACCTGTAACATTAGGCGGCCTTTTTTTATAGGAAATTGAAATGTAAACAGAAGTTTGAAGACTGAACACCTTGGCTCTATGACTTACACGTTATCATTGATATTTTTCTTCTATACTGATGTAGAAATTCCAAGGTTTGCCCATTTCCATATGAAGCAAGGTGTTACTCTAGAAATATTCTGAAAGAAGGATCAAAATTTTAAGAAAAAATGTTCTTTGCTGGAAAAGAATCTCTTTCACAAAGGTTTTAGCAGTGTGTTTGCAGCGCTTGATATTCCTGTGCCCTGAAAACATTAGACATGAGAAAGGAAAATAGTGTGCACTTGTGAGATGACAAGAAAAGTTTGAATTATTTATGTATAAAGTCCTTGTAGCAACTGGTAAATTGGACTCAAGTTTTTAATCCTATGGACCATCCCATCAAACAGCTCTCCAGGACAGTAGGTGAATGCTGGGGCATTATAGATGTTATCAGAACTGATGAGGTTGTGGATTAAACAAAAAGATAATAACTCCAAAACCATAGCCAGTCTTCTTAGACAGAAAGGGCTACTTTTTGGATGGCCTAACGGCATGCTAAGAGATGGAGCTGCCACCACTATGTGAACTCTGATAGCACATTGGAAATCCTGTATGAGTTGTCAGATATAGGGGGTTATTGCATATTTAGGTCACGCATTCCACATGAAAGATTTGAGCTGTTATATAATCAATTAATTAAAATTGTGACTAAGCCTAGCTGAAAGGCGCCGTTTTCATTTTCTCTGTTTCCTAATTATCTCCATTTTTCTATTTTGAACTCATGCTCTCTCTTAACATGTCCACGTGTGTGTGTGTCTACACAGGGGGAAGTGAGTGTCAGGTGAGTTGGGAGTATGGAAAGAATGTTATCATGAGATTAGCCGGATCAAATGATGGCCTTATTTGACAAGCCATAAGATAATTTAACTGTTTAATTATATCTGACCTCTTCAAGCTGCAAATTGGCTTTGGACCATTTGAGTGAGTCATTAAAATAATGAAATGATCTTTCAAGCCTTGCAATGTTATGAACATGCACTGGTTTATATGAATTCCAGGAAAGTTTAACTTTCTTCCATTCTTTTCTAGGAGAAGCTGAAGGAAAGGGAGCGAGAATTGCGAAAACGAAAGGAAAGAGAAGAACAAGAAATGGAGAGGGTGCGAGCAAAAGTTCGGAGGAAGGAGGCAGTTGCATCTTTTCAAGCTTTGCTTGTGGAAACAATCAAGGACCCCCTGGTATGTTTATTATCCTACTGATTCAATTTGGACTGTATTGTGTACAATGCTCAACTGATTGAATTTTCTGTCCATATAATTCAATTGTTTCAACTGCAAATTAACCAGGATATTTCCAATATCTTTCTGCTATATACATTTGCTAAACCAGTTGACCATATGGGCCCTAACATCACAGTCAATGTTCTCTAATGGTGTGCTAGAGGAAAACTTAAAATATTGATTGGGGGCCATGCTTTGGTACAAGCATTTGTAGGATTGATAGAAGCTGCTTTCAAGCTGTATGATTTATAACATACAGAAAACAGCAGCTCTATGATTCAATCTTAGCCGGCTAGCATTTTTTTTGTGCTTAGATTGGGAGCAAGAATGGGTTCATGTTTTGGTATCTGATAAGGAGATTCCCTTGATCTTTTTGTTCAGACTTGTCACCTCTCTCTCTCTCTCCCCCCATGGTTTGGGTTGGGAGGATGTTCAATTCTTCAGAAAGTTAGGTGGCAGATTGAGCTGAATCACTCTAGTGGCAAAATGGGTTTGCCCCTCTTAAAACAAAAGCCTACGGATGCACCAGCGAAGAACTGTGACCAGGTCCAAAAAGGAGGAGAATTGAAAGGGAGAGGAGGGCCCTAAATGAGTTGTAATTCAACGTTAAAAAAGAATTTTGAATTACCTCATCCTATTGCTAGTTCCTTAAAAATGTTGAGGGTAAGATTAGTGTGGGTTGATTAAGATGGATTGGCCACATGCAGCCAGGGCCTCTGAATGCACTGATGAGAAGATGCGATTAGATTCAAGTATGAGAATGAAAAGAAAATAGAGGACTCATAATGGTGTGCTGATTTAGTGACAAAGAAGGATATCAGATCATTTAATCTTACAGCTTGCAGGGTTCAAATGGAACAGAATAGATAAAAGGATCCATATTGTGGCTCCATGTAGTTAGAGAGTAGCATTTAGTTGAGCCTTGCACTAGTACTATATTGTGGTTTTGTAAACCTGTCGGTTCTATCACATTATGATGAGGAAAACATGGATATCAAAACCATGCTAGTTCTTGTGGTATGAATGTGATACACGGCCCATTTAGGAGAGACGGCATATTTTTAACAGTATACATCAAATTAAATTCGTTGCTTGCATCAATAATATGAAAAAATAGCAGTTGGGTGTTTTGTTAATCACTTCACATGCATTTAAGGTTCTCTATGCTGTATTCTCCTGAGTTTTACCAGCATCACCCCTCTTTTGTAGTGTACCTCTTTTGATCTTTTTGGTTGTCATCTGGGAGCATGATTCACCATTTAATGATTTGTCACCTTTGCTTACTTTGTACTTAGGCATCTTGGACAGAGTCAAAGCCCAAATTGGATAAGGATCCTCAGGGGCGTGCAACCAACCCTGATTTGGACTCATCTGATACAGAGAAGCTTTTTCGAGAACACATCAAGATGTTGTATGAGGTAACTTAGATTTAGTAGGCCTACATTTAGTGGGTTATGGCAGTTTAGCAGAATTGGAGATGGTTATGTTTCCCACATCATTGTTGAAGGGAATGGTTATTTCTTTTCTTCTCTGTTTTTCTTTTTCCCTCAAAAGCAGAATATTTAGTAGTAATTACAAGCGGTGAGTTTCTAGCTTTGAGAAATTTGCCAGATATCACTGAAATGCATTCATGGAGGAAGCATTGTCCTAAGAGGAAAGGGGAAACGCCATCCTCCCCCATCATAGTCCCCACCTAAGGGGGGTTATGAATGACCTGAGGCCTCTAAACCTGGATTTGATGGTTGTTTCATTGTCCTGTTTTGATTCCCTTTTAGGCATAAATTCATCAACCTCTTTTTTTTTTTTTTGGCGATTTGATTTCATTTCTCAGCGGTGCATGCATGATTTCAAAGCCCTCTTAGCTGAAGTTATAACTGCTGAAGCAGCTGCCCAACGAACGGAAGATGGGAAAACAGCCCTTGATTCCTGGTCAACAGCTAAGCGTCTTCTGAAGCCGGACCAGAGGTATAACAAGATGCCTAGAAAAGAGAGAGAAACTTTGTGGCGCCGATATGCTGAGGAGATGCTGCGGAAGCAAAATCAAGTGCTTCATCAGAAGGAAGATAAGAATCAAGACCTGAAAAGTAGAAGCTCTGCTGATTCAAGAGCATACCTGTTAGGAAGAGTCCATGACCGAAAATAATTGTTAAATTTTTTGGTTAGGTACTAGTTTTTAGCAAAAATCATTGAATATTCGCCCGTGTGTTTGTATTGGCACTTTATTTATCGATTTACATATGAACGCTGTGTTAAATTAAAGTAAATTAATTGCCCCTTTCGCCGCATCTTTCCTCTACTTTATATCTTTACCCTTTTTCTTTTTCTTTTTTTTTTTATAAACTCGCATGCATCTATGTGTATACCGAAACTCTCACCTACCCAATTTCGCAAGTTGAATTTGTGTGAAGGAAGTTTGCCTATAGGAAACCTTTCCAAAATTACATATTTTATTGTTACAACTAAACATCGCGGTAGTTTGTAGTAGGATCATAAATAGGCCAAGTTCACGGTATGTATTGACCCAATGAGACTGGTGCAAGGAAAATCAAGGTTGACTAGTAAAATTCCAAGGGGGTTAAAAAAAAAAACAAGGAAAAGAAATGGGGATGGGGTAGGTGGGGCACCACTATCAAACGCAGCATCGTGATGGGAGAAGTCAGTACCCGGCAAAGTGGTCATACTCTATACTACCTAGAGCAGTAATATGGCAATGAGAAAGCGCCACGCCTCAATGACCATTTGAAGGAAGTACCAACGCCAAGTTGCAACCTTCTGATACCTACAATTGATTACAACTGACGAATTACACATCATCAAAGGCGGCCTCTCAAGAGCAGCATATTCTTTTCTTCTACTTTCCTTTGCCTACGGGTTTGAGGCATTCCCACTGGAGATTTCTGTGAATGCATTTTGTCTCTGTTAGATAAAACTAAACAGGATCGACTTTTATCTATGGTTGCCTGGGCTTTTATGACAGACCACGGAACTTGTTGACGTTGACGTTGGGAGATATGCAAAATGAACCTCATTTCATTTGATCGCCGAAATGGCTCTTAAGCTCTATTCAACACCGATGCTGCACCTGAACCAGCAAAGGGAGGATCGTGATTGATATTATGAGACAACAGATGACATGGAAAAACTCTAAAAGACGTGAATTTAAGATATTTGAGAAAAATATATACATCACACTCGATAAAAAAAAGAAATTAAAAATATTGATTTAAGTTAAACATCACAAAAAAAATATAAAAAACAATATAACTCATGATAAATTTTTTAGTTTTTGAAAAAATTAAAAAAAAATTATATTTTATTTCTTTCAAAATTATTTAATATTTCAGAATTTAAAAAAAAAGTATTATTTATAAGTTAATATAATAATTATAAAATGATATAAATTTTTATTTAGAATATATTTTTATTTAGAAAAAATTTTTATTTAAAACAAATTATTACAAAAAAAACTTTCACTTTCATATAATCACTTATTTAAAATAAATTTCTATTTAATAGTAAATATTATTACTTAATTTTACCTTATTAAGTATTTCAATTACATTAATAAGATCTTAATTCTCTTTTAAGTTTTAATTCATATCATTTATAATTTAATTAGTCTGAATGTTCTCAATTAGTTTATTTAGTACATTTTTCATCTTTTTGACTCTTATATTATTTGGCTTTCTAAAATGTATAATAATTCTCTTGCATCCTTTGAAACCTTCCACATATGATTTCTAAGTTTCTCATCATTTTCACTTTCCTTGAAAGGATTCATTTTCAAATTATCACCTATATCAAAAGGAAAAAAATTAAAAATATTAATTATTATACTCACATTATACTTATTGATAAGATCTAATTTATAAATATTGTCATTTATTTGTACTATAACTTGAAATGAACTATGACATTGTCATTAATTCATATTATAACTTGAAAAGGATTATCTCCTTTAAGTTGTAACTTTGAACATCTCTTAGGTGGAAAGTATTTTTTGTGCATATCCACCTAAATTCAATCACCAAGTTCAAACACCACTTTATTTCGCTCTTTGTTGACATATGATGTATATTGTTCAAATTATTTTTCAATATATTATTGCACTTTCTCATGCAATTTTCACTATATCAACTTTCATTTACCATTTAAACTAATATACTCATCGATAAATATAAGCACTAAATTCAAAAAAGTTAATAGTTTAAAATTATATATAATTTCAAATGAAAAGTAACTACTAGTTAAATAAACACTCCTATTATATGCAAAATCAACATGCAATAAACAATTTTCTCATATTTTCAAATTCATTTAAATAATAGTATACAACAGAATAGAAAAAATTTGATTAATCACCTCAATCTGCTTATTAGTTTGTAAATGACAAATAGTTGAAAATAATAACTTAGTACCTAATTTACCTTATAAAGTCTTCTAAAAGTAACTTAAAAACTTTGTATTTTAGTCTAAAATAATGCTCTGTGGCATACTATATAAACGCATTATTTCTCTAAAGAATAAATTAGTCGCATTGCTTGCATAATCAATTTTATGACATAAGATGAAGTGTGTCATCTTTGAAAATTAATAAATAACAACAAATACAAAATCTTTACCCATTTTTAATTATGGCAACCTTAATATAAAGTTCATAAATAAATCAAGTCAAAGATGACTAGGTATGAGTAAGGAAGTATATAGGTCATAAGGTAAAATTCTAAATTTAACCTATTCATATGTTATACATTTCTCACATGCCCTCTCAACATCTCATTTCATGTATGGTCAAAAAAAATGTTCAGTTAAAATATCTAAAATTTTCCTAACTCCGAAATAACTCATTAGACCACTCTTATAAATTTTTCTCATAATCAACTCCTTAAAAAAACTCATAAGTACAGATAAACGATTTTTCCTAAATAAAAAAACTCTTGTACCTATAAGACTTCTCAAAGGCTAACTTCTCACATACTTCATACATATTAGCAAATTCAAGATCTTTTACATATAAATTTTTAATACATTCAAATCCTAATAGTTTTATAGTAAGTGTAGAGATAAGGGCATACCTGCGAGATAATACATTAACTACCGCATTTTCCTTACTTTGTTTATATTTAATGATATAGGGAAAAATCTCAATAAATTCGATCCACTTGGCATGTCTTTCCTTCAACTTTTCTTGTCCCTTTAAGTGTTTTAAGAATTCATGGTTGGTATAGATGACAAACTCCATAGGTCAAAGGTAATGTTGTCATGTCTCCAAATCTCATGCCAATGCATATATCTCTTTATCATAAGTACGATAATTAAAACTTACTCCACTTAACTTTTCACTAAAGTAGCAATTAGGTGTCTTTCCTACATCAAAACAACTATAATGTCAATATTTAAAATATCACACCTAATCTTGAAAGTTCTTATAAAGTCAAGTAAAATAAATAAGGGTGCAGAATTTAATTTTTCCTTGACGCTATTAAAAATCTTATCTAGATCACTACCCTACTTAAAACTCATATTCTTTTTTATAATCTCAGTTAATGGTGTAACAATAATACTAAAGTCCCTAACAAAATATCTATACAAACTAGCTAAACCATGAAAGCTATACATATCACTAATTGACCTATGTGTAGGTTAATTACGAATTATCCTAACTTTTTAATTATTAACCCCAAGACCTTCAACACTCACAATATAGCCAAGAAATGTGATCTAATTAGTATAAAAGGAATATTTCTTAAAATTAGCATACGATTTCTCAGAACATAAAATAATTAAAAATAAAACGTAAATAATCAAAATGCTTTTATAGGCTTTAATTATACACCAAAATATCATCAAATACACAACCACAAATTTACCAATGAATGGACGCAAAATATAGTTCATTAATCATATATAAGTTCTTGATTCATTAATGAGACTAAATGGTTTAACAAGTTATTCATTTTGAAAATTGTTTTCCACTCATCTCCCTCTCTTACTATAATCTAGTGATATCCATTTTTTAAATCAATTTTAGAAAAAAACACGTAAATCATGCAATTCATCTAACATGTCATTTAACTTAGGTATAGGTTAATGATATTGTACAGTGATTTTGGTAATCGCTTGACAATCAACACACATCCTTTAAGTCTCATCTTTCTTAGGTACAAGTAGAACATAAATTGCACAAAAACTCATACTTTCCCTAACATATCCTTTCAAAATAAATTTCTCAACTTACCTTTAAAGCTTATTTGTCTCCTTAGAATTACTTTTATATGTTGGTCAGTTTAGGATGGATGCACTAAGATAAAATTAATTTGATACTTAATTCCTTTCTTAGGTGGCAATCCACTTCAAACATCATTAAGGAATATATCTTTAAATTCTTGTAAAAGATAAATAACAACATTAGGTAAAAATGGATCAAACTTGTTAAATTCAAAATAAGTCTCTTTTTACAAAAGTACAATTATAAGTTGTTCAGTAGAAAATACTCTTTTCACATCACTTTCTTTTGTGTAAAAATTTTTTGTTTTCTTCTCTTTCTTTTTTATCCTCACATCTTCTCCTCTCTTTTTTGTTTTAATTATCCTTTTTTTTTTAATCCTTAACTAATCCTTATAAGCTTGTTAAGGTGATAATAGTACAAAAGTGACGGGTCTTTCATTCGTTATAAAGGAATATCAATTCTCGAACCTATGATGCATAACTCGCTTGCTAAACTATCATAACTTTTCTAATAGAATATGACCTATATGCATGAGTACAATATTACATAAAATTTCATCACAATACCTTCCAATACAAAATGACACAAGCACTTACTTATTTACCCTAACATCACCACTATTATTTAACTATCGAAACTTATATGACATAGGATATCTCATAATTAGTAAATTTAGCTTTTCAACCATAATTATGCTAGTCATATTAATACAACTTTCACTATCAATAATTATATTACATACTTTATCTTTGATGAAACACCTTGTATAAAAGGTGTTATCTCGTTGCACCTCATTTTCTTCCTTCCTCCTTCACTTGTACATTAAATACTTGCCTTATGACGAAAGCTACTCTATTAACCAGATACTCCTTTCCATCACTTTCACCCTTTAATGATAACACAGGATTATCTTCTAATTCACTTGTAGTTTCAACATCACTGTTACCTTTTAAGATCATTAAACGTTTATTTGGACATTGAGATGCAATGTAACATTTTCCCAAACACTTAAAACATGTAACATCTTTATTTATTTTTGGTTGGGGATCATAATTATCTGTCTCTTTACTAAAACTCCTATTTTTGCTTTTGGATAACTCAACTTTGGATTTACAATCAGTCTTCTCATCCATTTTACTTTAATTTGACTTCTAAGATGAAGTAGAACTTGAATTTTGCCTAAACTGTGTGGAACTTTTTCATTTAAGTTGTCTTTCAACTTTTATTGTCATGTGCACCATGTCTTCTAATTTCATGTAATATTGCAACTCAACCATGTTAGCTATATTTCTATTTAGCCTTGCAAAAATCAAGTCATGGTTACCTCTATCTTCTTCTACATTTGCCCTAATCATGACAATCTTTATCTCCTTGTAGTAGTCCTTCACACTTTTAGTGCCCTGAATAAGCCCTTGTAACCTTTGGTATAACTCTCTATAATAGTAATTAGGGACAAATCTCCTCCTTATGATAGCCTTTATCCCCTCTCATGTATCAATAGGTCGTTTATGATTCCTTCTCCTAGTCAAAATAAGTTAATCACACAAATAATAGTATAATCAGTAAATTCAACAACAAGTTTTACCTTTTTCTTCTTGGAATAATTGTAGTAGTCAAAAATCAATCCAACCTTCTTTTATTATTCTAAGTACATATTAAGATCATTCTTACTTTGAGATGGAGAAATTTTCATTTTAATATTACCCAAATTATGGTCATAAGTGCCTTGCATCCCAAAATCTCTTTAATCCCCTTTTATTGTTAGCAATTTTAACCATAGTAGTTTAATTGTCAAATTCATCATCTTCAACATCATTTTCATGGTTATAGGCTTATCTCAATTGTCTTCTTACATTAGGAGACTTATAGTCCTCGTGCCTCTTTTATAACTCTATTATTGTATTAGCTTATTCCTTCATCCTCTCCCTTTTATCATTAAATCTAGTATTCATATGCTTAAATTGTTGTTACATAATTTTAATCATAAAAGACATATCACTAACTCTTTTCTGAGTTACAGCTTTGTCTTTGGAAGTCATCGTATTATTTCTATATAAAATTATTTGATACCTCACGAAACACTCCCTTATGTGTTTTACTCAAAAGAAAAGGTGTCACACTCTCTCGTGTTTATACTTTTATGATTTTTTTCTTAATATGAACTAGCACTTTTACCTTTTACCACTCAAAGTTCCTCTTTCAATTCTTTAAAAAGCTAAACAAGATAAATCAAGAGAAATGATTTTAAACAAAATAAGATAAGTGGTGTAAAATTGAACTAATTGGTGAACAAAAAGTCAAAAAAAATGAAAAATGATATTGAGGCAAACTAATTTAATGAACTAAATTCATAAAAATTAGAATAAGGGATTAAACTTAAAGGACAAAGTTAAATGACATAATAAAAAAATAAATGGAAAAATTGGAGTTGAGTAAGAAAACTATATTACTATTTTAACCAATATGACCAAACTATTTAACTTTTATCAATAACTTGAATTTGATACTTTTTTTTTTCTTTTACTCAACATAAAACAATAGTCAAATAGTTAAAGATAACAACTAGAATTGAAATTAGCACATTTTTTATAGTTATGATCTCAAACAAATGAGCAAAATGAGAAGGGTTGCAAATGAACAAATTAAAACATTTAAATAGAAATGTGCTTAATAGACAAACTAAACAAAAACAAGTAAATCATAAGGCAGCAAATTGAAGAATTAGTTTATCCAACCTGATTTAAAGTCAGTCTCTAATACCAACTAATGTAAAAAAAAAACCCCAAAAAACGTGACTTAGGGGCCTAACGCACATAAAGAATTAAAAATATTCAAGAAAACTAAATCAAACATTAATAACACAAACTCTAAACTCAACATTTAAAAGAACACAAACCTAAGGTATTTAAGAAAAATATAAATGTCATACTCTAGAAAAGAAAGGAATTAGAAGTGATAAGTCGAGTTGAATACCATAAGAAGAGGTACTTCTTAAGAAGTTTTTTAGTTCTTAAAAGAATTAAAGGGGAAAACTCTTATTTTTTTTTTATTTCTTTCAAAATTGTCTAATGTTTTAGAACTTATAAGGAAGTGTCTATTTATTGGTCAAAATAGCAATCCTAAAGAAATATAAATTCCTATTAGGACAAATCCTTATTTACGAGGAACACTTATTTAGGACAAATTTTTACACATAAAACTTTCACTTTTATACAATCACTTATTTAGAATAAACTCCTATTTAGGAGTGAATGTTATTATTTAGTCTTATCTCATTAAGTACTTCAATCATATTAATAAGATTTTGACTCTCTTTTAAGTTTGAATTCACATCATTTATAACTTTAATGGTTTAAATGTTTTCAATCAATTCATTTAGTATTTCTTTCATTTTTTTTTATCTAACTTGTATTATTGAGTTTTTTTAAATGTGCAATGAACTTTTTACTTTCTTTGAAACCTTTTGTATATTATCTCTAAACTTCTCATTAATAAAGGAGCATGTCCATCTTTAATTTCTCAAAATGTTTACCTGGAAATTTCATTATTGAAATATTTAAGACATTGGCAACTCATTCAATAGTTTTGATTATTCAAATATTAGAAATCTCAAATTTGTTTGACTAACTTTTCTATGCACAACCTATTAGTACAATTTGATTTTTTTTCATTATTAAAGTATTTTAATTAGATATAAACTACTTAATTTTGTATCTAATTATTTTAGTTCTTTAAATTCCAATCATCAATTTTATAAATACAATTTATTATTACCATTTTTTTCAAATTCTCATTCTAGCTTACTCTAGGATGTCATAAATCAATACTAATTGAAAAAAAAAAAAAAAGCATTCTCCCTAATTACTTTAACGGAACAAAATTTATATTAAATACTCGTCAAGTAATATTAACTCTCACTAATAGTTCTTAATTAGAAAAACTAAGAGATAAAACCATTGTATAATAATTTTTATATAAAATATTTTGATAACTTTAAATATAAAGATCACTTACACAACTTTTATTTGAACAATTTTACAAATTTATAAATAATACTTTATTAAGAAAATTTTTTAAAGGTTAATTTAACAAGCATATTATCTAATAGTTACTTATATATTTGTTCAAGTGTACTTAAATTTTAATTTATAAGATTAATTATTTTTCTTATGAGGAAAAAAAATATATATATAAGAATTTTATAAATTTATTAATATCTCATTTTAATAGTAAATTGGTTAAGAATAATTTAAAAATAATTTATAATTATGATATATTCAAAATTATTTCTATAAAAATTTTTAAAAAAATTATCTCTATAAAATATATTTATTTTATAAATTTTATCTTTAAAATTAGATCATAAAAATACAAAAAAAGATTAAAAAACAAAAACCCTTTACTAGGTAATATGCATGAATATTTAATTATAAATTGTACCAACCGATTGGTTAGATGTATAAATTACACTTCAAGGCATTGTTTCACGTTAAATTGAAAAAAGCACCCAAATTATTAGTAATTCTTTGGTTCAATTCATCCCAGTTTTTATCTTCTTTTTTTTCTTGGCTCTCAATTTTTCTGATAAATGGTTAGTTCAAACACTCATCTTGTGGTCTCTGCGAAAACTGTTTATCTCCAGCCTTCAACTTACGAGGCTTTTGGCACATATTTAGGGTCAGTGAAGCCCAAACATCATGAATCAATTGAAGTATTGTTAAGATTACTTCATCTTATATTGAAAATGAGGTAAAAAAATAATAATAATTAGACAAAGGGTAAAAAGGAGAAAATAATACTCTGCTAGAGTTTTTCAATTGAGAGATAGACCGATTAGCATTTCAGTGACAAAGAAGTGAGGGACGGAGTCCGATTGCAGTTTAGGGAGAGTCACTGAAGCAAGATCCAAAGGGGATGGACAATTCAATAAAAGAGGCAGTTTTGGGGTCTTGTAAAGACAAAAAAAGGGAGAAATCTCCATGAAATTTTAAGCTCAGTCTTCGTTATTTATCATGTAATGTTGATTTTATAAATTTTGATTTGCTTTGTGTTTTAAAAATATTAATTTTTGCTTTGTTGTGTTCCTTTCCTCTCTCTCTCTCTCTCTCTCTCTCTCTCTCTCTCTATATATATATATATATGTATGTATGTATGTATGTATGTATGTATGTATGTATATATATGTATATAAACTATTAATGCTTTAAAATATAACAATATAAAAAATATAAATTTTTTAATAGGTATATTTATTTAAATGAAATTTATAATTTGATTTAAGATAAGATTAAAATAATATATAATTTAATATATAAATAGGTCTAAAAAGTTTATGACAAATAAATTTAGTAGAAAATATATTTTAGTTGTTTTTATTTTAAATTAAATTATGTGTTTATTTATCAAGATGTTTTAATACAAGAAAAATAATTAATGAATTAAAAAATGAAAAAAGAAATAGATACACAAAATCGTAATTCCAATTTGTAATAACATGAAGAAAAATGAGAGTGTAGTGGGACCGCATGCTTTTTCAATGAATCTTCTCATAAATAGTTGTGTTAAGCTTCCTTCCTTCCTTCAAGGGTAGAGTTCGAAGGCTGCCTTTTATGAAATAGGGTTTTATATGTCCAAATAATTTGGGTGATATGGCGCTTTCTGAAGCCAACGAAACCAGTAAAATTGTGATGATCGGTTCTCTGATTTATGATTAAACTAACCAGTTCATCGGCTCTCTAGCTGAATTTGATGACTCTCAGCTTCAGTAATTAACTGAATTTTGAGCTAATTTTTAATTATTTCGGTCAGACCGATCAATTTTGATCTGATTTTCAAGTTCCTTCGAACACTATTCATATGTGGCCAATTTGTTTGGCTAGGAAACTTTCAATTCCCACCCCCCCCCGGGACCCGCCAAACAATCACCAACACGTTTGGTTGCCCAGAAAATGGAAGAAAAGGTTTTTCTTTTTTTGTGGGGGGGGGGGGTCAAAATGTTGTCAAAACAACTTAACATCCAAATAAGAAAATTGGTCACAGTACACTAAAAAAGAGAAAAATCTCATAGAAATCACCCTTTTATGCCAAATACCTATTTTTTCAGTACAAGAAACAATCCCAATAGGATTTCGATCCTCAGGTTGTAATCTTGATTGTCAAAGTAGGAAACTTCTGACTAACATGAAGAAAAACTCTATGAATTCATATATGTGTGATTAGAAAATATATTAGTTGCAACAATGAGTTTCAGTAGCTAAACATAAACAATTCATAATTGCTATTAATTTTAGAATTATTTGGAGATATATTAGGTGCATTTAAAGTTGAGAATCCTAATATCTTTTGCAATTCATGATTTATAGTGAATTTTGCATCTAGAGAGGGCAAAGAGAAAATGTATAGTTAATTTTGAACCATATCTATGCAAGAGAAAGAGAAGATGTCGATAAAAAATAAAAAACAGAAACTTGCCTTGTTTAGATCGATAAATTTTTGTCATATCGGTGACTTGAATGTAATAACAAGCATACGTAGTAAAAAGAATCCTTGATATGGTATTAAAAAAGACCTTATAGCTTATGAAAAGTGAAAGGGAAAAATACTCATTTGTGACTTGGAAACTTCATAGAGAACCTACAAAACAAAGTGCATTATTTTGTTCTTGTTAAAGATTTAAGGGCACTTTTCGTTTATAGTCTTAAGTGTCCATTGTATTAGAAATGATCTAGGATAGCAAGGTTACTATTAAAAATAATAAATAAGATTTACATATAAAGGCTCTTTTTTATACTACATTAAAAAATATTTATATTATATAAATGACTTATATTACATATAGAATCTCTTTTCTCAACATAATTAGTATGAGAAAAAATTTTAATTATTTAAATTGACAATTAATTTTGGATACTTAATTGAAAATTGTAATGCATATTTTTTTTTTTGAGCACATGTATCTTAATTATATTATTAATTAGACTATGTGTATATTACACAGCTTAGTTACATAATAACTCGTTTAGTAGATATAAATTATCACTTTTTTTTACTTGTATTATATTGTTGAGGTTATAAATTCTTTGCTTTGTAACAAATTTAAAATTTTGTAGGTTTTATCGGTTTTGCATTTGCCTTGCAAGCCCTCACAAGTAAATAAACTTGAATCTAGAAATATAATTAATTGTGTCAACAAAAACATTGTGTGAATTTTAGGAAATGTGAAAGGTTGGAGTGCATCGCTGAGGCAAAGGAGGTGAGGAACAAACTTGTACCAAAGTAAATATGTCGAAGAAGTGCATTAAATGAAATTTGTTTCTAAGTTATTATATCTAAAATAGTGTAGGGTAAAGGTGCGATTTGGTATAAATTTGATTATATTTGTTAGTATTTGATAGATTTTTATTAGGCCCCAATTATCTAGTGCTATCCAAATCAAATTCTAGAGGTCTTGGCTACTGTAAATAATCAGAAGTGAGAGTGTTGACTGCATCAAATTCACTATATTATGATATACGAGCAATTTCATGTTAAACCAAAAATTATGCTCTTGGTTAATGCAGCGATTTGATCTGGAAACAAAAGGCTAAAGGTGAGGGATAATGTCTAGGAGTTGGTTGATTCGACTATTGTGGGTTGGATTGTGGGGATTCCTTGTGGCAAGTTTGAAGTGTCGAAGTGCCTCAATGGGACAAAACTAGACAAAAAGAAGGAGAAATATTATGAAAAGGGAAAAGGAATATGTGATATATGTCTCCTTTAGATGATGAGAAAAGAAAGAAAGGGAAGAGGAATTTCAATGAATTTTCCTTCTATACGTTCTAGACCTCTTCTTATGTCGTGTCTTAATTTCTTCATTAGTACAAAACTACTTATCAGCTATCACAACTGCTATTGAAGTGAAAGAATGCGATTGGGGGTCATATATCTTTGATTGCTTGGTCACCTACGCATAAAAGTATAACGACTCAAGAAAAAAAAGTAGTTGGTATGGGAAGATGTGTAGTTGTTTTAATAGCATGAAATGTGGTTTCCAGTATCCATAAGGAATATGCACAGTCTAGAGCATGTTTGGTTTGCAAAAGAACATGACAAAGTTTTTGTACATTTGATAATGTCTTCTTGACTATGATTTTTAAAATGAGTAGAATTATTGAAAAAACTCTCTCAATGTATATTGAATAGTATATATATATATATATATATATATATATATGCAAGAGTTGATTCCTATATTACACCCTAATTGTTAGGACTAAATCAAGGATAGAATCAAGCTACCACTAAATTGGGAAACAAATCAAGTCATAATTAACTAGTGACTCTAATAATAATAATCTCGGTAATCCAAGATTTCTTTCTACCCCATTAAGCTTGTGAATGTATGTCTATCTATCATTCTTAGCTTGCCAATGACTAGCTCAAATACCAATGTATTGAAAAAGGTGTTTAAACTATGTGCAAGGACAGATAATGTGGAAATAATAAGAAGAGATATTAAAGGTTGAGACTTGATCTTGTTGACATAGTGATATGCATGATTGCACAAATAAAATGATCGTTCGGACTCAAATCAATATCAGACGTGTGCGTGTGGTGTGGTTGGAAAGGAGAAAAAGATGGTAAGTTGTGTTGTATAAGATATCGGTGTTTGTACTTTACCTAACACTAATCATATGCCTCCCAACATTTTTTTTTAGATTAGTCACATTCCCTTTTTTGGGTTGAGCCTTTATTTTTGCATTTTTTTGAATCAATTAAGGTTGCTTCCAATGCTGGCTCTAACTTCGTTTTTATGCCATGGCCCATTTCATCTCTCTTTCTTTGTATGTCTCTAAACATGTTATTTCTTTTGGAAAAAACACAAGAAAAGGCAATTTCAAATCCCCCAATTGTGTAAGAAATTGCCTGTTACTTCAAATATACGCAATTTAACTTTGAAACTTGATAGTATGTGAACATTTATTATTCTTAAGCATTCGAGAGGAAGTATGTATATATGCTGCATTAATTGAATAATAAAACTTTGTGCCAATGGATCTCACTATGAATCTATGCTAATTACTTAAGCTAATTTCTTTGTACCGATTGATTATAAAACTATTTTTTGATATTTGAAAAGTGAAATTCCAACTTAAAATTATTGCCCAAAAAGCTTAAGTAAGAGAGAATTAAGAATTCAAGCATGAGGAAAGAAACTAAGGAGTTTCCTTAAAGGGATTTGGAACTAAAGAACTTTAGATGAGAGATAATTTATTAAGTAAGAAGCGGTGAGAATGGCTTCTCCCTAATAGGAATTTGGGATGAAATTTGTAGACATCATGGCCAGGGTAACTTTAAGAAAGTGTTTGTTTTTCCTTTCAGCCACTCCATTTTATTAGGGTGTATAAGGACAAAAGCTTCAATGGAATATGTCAATTTTTGGTGAGATATTGGGTTAAGTCATTGGAAAAATATTCACGGCCATCATTAATTCAAAGAACATTAATGGAGGGTTAAAAAACACATTCAAGATAAGTTTATGAAACTATTTAAAGATGATGATAGCCTACAAAGATGATGTCTAAGGAGTTAACTAGCGACTTTAGGTGATATATACATAGGTGTGGCCTTTCTCCTTAGTAGGCTTTGGCACTTGTATTCATTCAAATGGTCCTTCATTGTTACATTGCAATCAAATTAATGGTTAAAGGGCCCTCCCATCTTATACTAACGTCTTGAATGGTCACTAATATTTTTAGATGTTATTAAACACTATTTTATCAACTTATAAAACTCTTTCATTTCATAAGCTACAATGTCTTGATTTAATTATTAGCGATTTAGGTTCAAAAGTACATTTACATGTAAGACAGATGTGAAATACAACACCTTATAACGCTTATTCAATGAAAGGTACTTTCATTAACTATGCATGCTAATGATTCCATCTCTTCCCTTACATGTAAAATTCATATATGAGTTAAACTTTTTTCTTTAAGCCCTTTATTTTATTTTATTTTATTTGGATTTTAGTTTAGATCTTTTAAGTTTATAAATCATCATATATCTTTGTTTAAATTATTAGTTGTGGACTTTTTGATTTTTAGTAAGCCTAGACCTTTAACCATTTTTGTAGTTGTGAAAGAATCACCTTATAGTAGATAAGCTCTCTCTCTTTTATGTTAAACTTTCATACTATTTTTTTGATTTTAAATTGATGCTATAAATAAACATATAAACAAATGAAATTGAATAAAAATAAGAGGATTTGTTAATATAACTTTAAGGAGATTGATTTTTTTTTTTTCTTCTCTCTTTTTGAATTCAATGTCTCCCTTTCTTTCTTCTCCTCGCTGCCCTCTTTCTTATTTTTGCCAAAAAGTTACATACGTAACTCGAATTTGTAACCACTAAATTATAATGAAATAATTTTTTTGTTACACTAAGTTTGGTCATTTAAAATAATTTAATATATATAATAAATCAAAAATTATATATATATGTTTATCGATTTATAAAAATAAAATAATATACATACATAATATGCAAATACTTGTCATATATAAATAAAATAATAAATAAAATATTTATTAAATAATAAATATATTATTAATAAAATATTTATAAAATTTATAGTAAAAATAATAAAAACCTATTTTTTGCACATAAAATCTATATTTTTCTTTTGTTTTTGGAAAACAAAATTCATAAAAATCGAACATATGAGATCAAATTTTACTCTAAATTTTTTGATTATTTTTAAGTTAGGCCATAAGTTTGCCACTGGCTCGTTCTTACTCATGTTTTCCTTACGTTCATATCGCGTCTCTATTATTACATATTTTTAATTAATTATGAAATCTTCATATTTGCTTCTTCCTATGGCGTGGCCTCTGCACATGTTTTCTTAGATTAGGACCAAGGGAGAGCCAGAAATCCCTGATCTCCAGTAGAGACGAGGATGGTTCTCTAAAGCCCATCCTCAATACAGATCGGGGTAGGGAGGTAGACCAGTTCCAATGCGTAGGCATAGTCGCTATTCTAAGTTGTCAACTGTCAGTTAATCCACATAAATCCTAGTTATTCTTACAAAGACGTTTCCGATAGTACTATGTTCTTGGATTTTCTTTTGTGATCCAGAAGCATTACAGTTGGAAAAAGCCCAACATCGCACATGTTTGTTTATTGATTGGGGCAGCCTGATGGTAACTTGTGAGGCCATCAATGGCAGCTACTGTGACTTTCTCAAGCAACTTGGAGCCCAAGTGGGTTGTCAAACAACTTCCCGAAGTGCAACCCCCGAATTTCAAAAACATACTTCTTTTCCCCCTTGTTTTCCTCTCTTTCTCCCCTCTCCCAAACACAATGCTTAAGGCCAGAAAGATGATTTCTTCCAGAACAGTCTTGGTGCAACGCCAGAGTAATGGGGGCCTTTTGTATGGGAATCTAGAACAAGAGGGCACAAGCTGGTTTCATCAATGTTGCCAAATGGCACGTCACATGCCAGGTGAAACCAATGCCATCTCTAGTTCCACTCTCGAATGTGAAGCCTATGCCATCTATATGGTTAGAGGTCAACAAACATAACTAATCCTCCATTTCTCTAAAACTGGTTAGATTGAGGCCAACGTTAAAGCATGACAGTCAGGAAGACTCCATCGATGCACATTCAACACAGAAACGCCTCCACCTAGTATGTCAGACAGGTATCATGAAATTAATTTCACGGTTTTTATGAATCATTCCCACAGAATTGAGTTTTTTCCTTCTCTCTCTCTTTTTCTGACCAGCATAAAACAAACTAATTATAAGAAACAAAATTATAAACAGGTTAACGGAGGTATTTTACTCTACCATTGATATTCAAAAACTATTTTATTGAATAGCATCTTATATTTCCAGTCAATTTGTATTTAACACTTGTTAACAAATATTAACTCAAAAGTATAAAGAAAACAATATTTTTCAAGTTACGCATATTTAAAGTATACTCAACTCAGAAGAATATAAAACTACAAACACACACACACATGCACGCATGCATGCACACGTGTATTTCAAGAGTGACAATCAAATAGCAGCTTAGCTGGTTGTATTAGTCGCCACACAGGCATGGACTGCTATGCTAGGGATTTGACACTAGCAGTAACATGGAGGAGCTTGTCACTGGTTTAATGGACTAAGCAGGACTAAGCAGAAATGGCTTTGAAAGTGAAACGAGCACAGAGAAGAAGATGACCATGAAGAACACCCTTCAATGCCCATCTCTCGTTGAAAAGAGATGCTAAGGATAGAAAAGGGTATCCACTTTCGTACTTTAGACAGTGGCAAAGTTGTTACTAAGCTAAACTTTGACAAGAACCTTTCTTGAGAAAACAAAAAAGGTTACCAATACAAGGGAGTTTCTAAGAAAGGTGGTTGCCATTCAACCATCATGTTATTTAATTAAACTGTTTCACCAATACTAAACTCCATAGCATTTATTTAACAGAATAAAAATACGTGAACATATAACTACAAACATGTATCTCCTTTTCCATGATTTTGGGAATAACCCAACATGAGGAATATTTTAAAATTTGCAGCTTAAGAAAAAGAGAGAGAGATAATTAAGTCTGAAAGGGAAACGAACACCCCACAAACAAGTAATTAATTTATAATTAATTAAATAAAACAATGAATATTTTAATAAAATGCCCAACATAAAAGAGAGAATAGGACTATTTTTAGCATCAAACCAAATTCTGGCCGAGAGGGTCTCACCGATTGGATCCACCCTCTAAATGCCACTCACGTAAAGAACAAAGAAATGAAAGAGAGAGGACAATTGGACAAATGACAATATACCGAAAGAGAATTAAGTCCTAATGACCCAATAAAAATTTTAACTTTGTAATGAATAAGACAATTTTGGAAAGAGGCGCATCCTTAAGAGACAAAATTCTGTTTATATGAACCTCGTTTATAGCTGGATAAAGCCAAATGATGTGTAGGCTTTTAACACAGAGCAGTATAATTTGAAATGAATGATGACAACAAAAAAAGAAAAGTAAAAAACGCACAACTCCCATAACTGTAATTTAGTAGCAATATACAATTTTACAGCACGTAGGAGGTTTTGTAATAATTTCACCTATTAATTTAGCAATGTCTTGAGGATGTGTAAACTAATAAGCTGTATTTCAAAAAATTTAAAGCACTTTAGGTGCATTTTTCTTTTTTCTTTTTCTTTTTCCTTTTGGGGAAAATAAAACTATTTTGTTGAAAAACTACAGTGATCTAGTAAACACAAAAATATGAGCATTGTTTTGACTCAAGAATCCAGGTCAAATATTTACCTCAGAATTTTGCAGAAGTTTGTTTGAAGTTTATTGCCCATAGAATAAACACCATCACAACAGCAGGCTTTGGTTGATAGTGTCACCCTGACCTGTAAAAATAAGATTTGCCATTATCATCTCATCTAAACCTGTATGGTCATCTAGACAACCAAGAAAATAAATCATTGATCTGTAGTTCATCAACAATGATTCTGCCCCAAGGCATTTTCCTCCCCATAAAATGCAGAAAGTAGAGGTTAAAGCTGTGGATGATAGACTACTAGAAAGGAACCCAAATTTGAGAGCCCCACTGCACACAAACCCCTAAAAGCCACCTTGACTGACCTGAAAACCCCATCACACAGTGGCTGCACAAGCAAAGAAACTCAAAGAGATAAATAAATAAAAAAATAAAAAAGAGAAGAGACAAACTTGAATAGCCTCCTTTAGATATAATGCACACCAAGTATAATGCCAGATATAGGCATAATGGAAGAACTACAGATGAACTAAACAATCTGAACACAAGGTGAATGCATTCAATCATCCAATTTACCCCAAGAAACCTATCCGAACTTTAAATCCAACCCTAAGAAAACAAGTATCTCCAAGAAATTTGGATCCAAACACAACATGAGCAGCAACATTATCAATCAACTGCAACCTGAAGCCATATATAAATGACAATCAATTTGTCAGGCTCCTTACCATGGTACAGACAAAATCAAAGTATCTTGGCGTTCTTCCTATGATAATAAAATTAGATCACATAAAACCACTGGCTTCCTCAACCACCAACTATATAGAGAATATCTCAGATAACCTATTTAAGAACCACAACAAGAAATTAAGGGAATGCAGCATACCTTTGTGAATTTCCCCATCCCAATGGAACCAGATAACTATATCACAATTATTGTTGCTGTATGCCCTATATATAAACATATAAGTCCACTAAAAACATTAATTCCTTTTTGGTCCATTACGAATCCCTTTGGACCATGAGCCACACAACATGGGGTAACTCTCTCCCCTTTCCCATAAATCCAACACCATCCACATAAGTGTTCAAGCCTAAGACCTTCAAGATGCACATCTAGGCTCTTAACTAATTGATTCAAGCATAATGCAAAGCAACTCAAGCCAATCATGTTTCAGTCCAACAGCAATCCTTTCTCACATCTTGTTCTATCATGAACTAAATTTGGTGTGAAACCTAATTGTTCTAAATTCTGCTTAACTAAAGATTGCCAAGTTAGGTTGTCCTCTCCCCTCTCTTCTTGTCATCTGCTTAGATTTGGTCACCTCTCTTAATTAGAACATTTATCTTAAAGTTACAAAAGGTGAACAAATCAAGACACTTCTAGAAACTAAGAAATTATGGACTAGATATCCTAGTCTTATGTTGTAATTTTATTAGGAAGATTTGAGTGTCAAGCGAACATAACAATCACAAAATTTCATTGAGCTAAATTTCAGAACCACTATAAATCAAAATTTTTGCCTCCAAATAAACATTATTAGTTCAATCTTATTTCCCAATCAGCTCATAACGAGTAGCAAACAAACAACATAGACATCAACAATAAATATATGAGGAAAAAAAACTTTTTTGAAAATTCTTATAAAACATAATCTATTTAATGTAAATACTTATTTATCCTTCTATGATTTCTCATTGATTTGTTTGTAGTTAGAATAGATGCACTCTTCTATGAAAATTGTTGTTATGACTTACTAAAAAGTCAACTTAAATAAACAAAATATTCTCTACATGGTTCCTTTCTAAATAAAATACTATTCTTATTTATTTTTAAGAATAGATTATTTAGTTGTAATAATCAAAGTAACAATTGTCCTACCTTCAATATTACTGCAAGTTAAGTTAAGCTATATAAACTCTTTTTGTTTTCTGTTTTTTCTTTTCTTTTTTTTTTTTTTTGGTTGATGGACTAGATACATAAACTCTAAAATAATATTCTTTTCATATTTTAGTCTTTTATTTAGTTGAAACTAGTTGCATAAAAAAAGGAAACAAAATGGTATCTTCATAAAATGAAATTAAAACACCAATAGTTTAATAGTAAACTTCTCATGTAGTTTTGTTTTCAATTTTGTTAAAAACTGAAATTAAACATCATATTATTAATATCAACTAATGCAATCAAGACTAAACATTTTTTTTTTCATTTTCTCATCTTATGCATGCTAGATTTTATATTAGTTTATCATATATAAAACACAATTGAAATTCAATTTCAGATTAAAAATAAATAAACAAAACAATCCACTTCTTTGATCACGTGCATCGCACATACACTATGTCAATCAAACATGCGACGCAGTTTGCTGCCAGCTCTAATGCTAGAGGGTAAGAATTATAAACTGACCAACCATCCACATGGCATTGCTAAAACAAAGCAAAGAAGATAATATGTGAAATCCAAGATGTCGCTGATGAAATTAAATCACAATATCATAGTTGGGCAACTGAAGTACATTTTGTGGAAACAGTGAAAAAGAGCCAGTAATTCAGCCACAGAATCTCCATGAATCTGAATGAACTAATGGAGCTGATGAAAGTGATCCCATGCAAAATATACAAAAAAAACGGGGATAAGAAACACCTAGACTGAGGCATTCCACATAAATTTTAGAAGGCAAAACCCAACACTGGAATCATATCCCTTCATGTTTGTACTTCCCACAACTATTTTAACGTGCCCAAAGACAACAGAATTCAAGCGAACAGAATGTTGAAACTCAAGCAATCAATCACAAAAAAAAATAGTAATAAATAAATAAAAATTTCATCGATGGCAATTGCAAGGAGAAATGAATTTCCCTACATAATTCTTGTTCGACAATCTCAAGTCATCCGAACATAAGTTGCATGCATGAAAACCATCGGCATCAATTCTAAACCTGAATTTCATAAATCTCAAATAACACTTACAAGAGTAGGAAAAAAAAGTTCATAAATTTTCACCCTATTAACACTTATGATGGGAAATGAAGTTTGAGAAACAAAAGATTAGACTGCGATTCAACATCATGACGTAGAAATCAGTTTGACTCTTTAAGTGTATTGGGGAGAAATTAGAACAAGTAAATCACTTGCTGAATACTACCAATGAACATGAAGGGAAAAACAAAAACCAACAGGCAATAGTTGAAACATATGAATGATAAAGAGCTCAAAAGAGAAAGGGCATAAGCTGTTAAGCATTCTCCCAGAAAATTTGAGATTGAATTTCCATGAAGCCAAAATTGAGGCATCTCAGGAAGAAGACATTAAACATGGCAATGCACGGGGCACTGTTAAACATGAAGAAAGGATGAATTCCATAGATTCCAAGTTATTTGCTTTGTCAATGATTCTGACATCAAGCAGCTCAAAAGAAAAAAAATAAAAAAAAAAAAATTCAAAAAGGAGCTTAGATTTATGTCCTAGACCTCATCTTCAAGTTGTAGAGTTCATTTAGGAGTAATCATTACTGAATCTGTACTATTAACAATTATTTTCATAGAAGTCTGGTTTACTAAGTTCTGACTTTAGAGTCCAATTTGTAGTTGGATCAGTTTGCTACGTATGCCTACTTTGATCAGGTTGTCTAGTATATTCACTTTTACATTATTAGTGAAAGAGCCCATATTGTATGAGTAACAGTGTGAAGAATTTATGTCTAGATGTCCTGCAGTATTTTTGGAGAGAGTAATGAACTTCTGTAAATGGCCGATTTCACCTAGAGAAAGACAGTTTCTTTCCCTGGGAATGATTTTAAACTCCTCTGCATGGTAGTTCTACTGGTGCAATGTTGATAAACATTCAACACTATTTGTGTGAAAATAGTAGTTTTCCTGTGTTTTCCTCGCTTACCCTGACTTTATTCCCATCAAATTAAACCAACCAGGTAATATTTGTAACCTCTAAACCAACAGCCCCAAACTTTCAACAGCACAGATATACTTCTCAGTGCTTAATTCTTCCAGCCATTCTTCGTCAGTTGGGAATCAGAGGTCTTGGTTTCGACATAATGCTCCCAAAGCATGCAAGATTCTTTTGTCAAGGATGAATGGTGTGTAAGTCTAGCAGCATTTCAGATAGAGAATCAAGAGGCTACATCTATTGATTCTTCCTCTGTGGTGGATGTAAAAGGAAGAAAGGTTTCAAACTACTACTTACATGAGCAAGATGTAGGGAAAAAGGTTGCGCAAGCTTATTATTAATGAAGGATGTAGCATAGATGTGGTGTCAGATGGAATGGGGGAAGGTCTGCAAGTAGCCCCAGAGAAGCATCTACATCCTGACAAGTTGCAAAGGTTAATCACACTACTCTGCCAGTTATTAGAAGACAACAGGTTTCATTAAGGATGAAGACTGAGGATTGGCTTTGGTGTGATACAATTTTGTTAGGTGTGATATAGCTCACATAAAGATAGCATTATTCCCCTTAGACAACCACAAAGCATGATGTAGTATCATGCTAAATCAGTCACTTTCTTTTTAATGGTAGATAATGTCCTAGGATCCATTTGTTTGCAAGAAAATAACTTCTATGTATAAAATACTTTCTAGGGCAATAGATTATTTTCTGTTATTTTTCTGCAACACTAAAATCTGCTGTAAAACAATTTCCTTATGTTTGGTGCGCATACAGAAAAACTTGATTTTTCTTTTTTTTTTTTTTTTGTGTGGTCATCCTGACTTAGTGTAGTCAAGCAACCATGAGAACACGGTCTCTCTCTCTCTCCCCCCTACTTATACATCTCTCGTGTAGCCTGCAGAAATTGTGTTATTTTCCCTTTGACTAACAGGTTATTTTCCATTTACTACATTTTCCTATTGTCCAAAATGGCAGAAAATGGTGAAATATTTTCCCCCAAACAAACTGACCCTTAAACTTCAAATTCATGCACTGGGGTTTTTCAAGTACTATTACTTCAGCAGTGCTATTCAAGGGTTCGTAGAAGCCTTTTTTTCTCAAAAATTTTTCCAACAAGATCTCAATTGGCGATGGCAAGAATTCCTGCCCAAAAAAAAAAAAAGTACAAAAGACCAAAAGGTCCTAATAACAGAACAAAATACTAAAATATTGCATCAGCAATTTCCTCGTGAACATTGGACACCAAAAGCATAAGCCCTAAAGTAGAGATGAAGAGAGAGAGTGAGAGAGGACAAACAAACAGGCACCAATAAAAAGAAACAAGTTGGCAGTTCAATAACATTCCTTCATCAGTACTACTCACACAATATAAGAATCCTGCTATGGTAATATGAGCATACTAAATTTAGAAGCCAAAAACATAATCTTTCTTTCACCTTTCAATGTTGCATGACTTTAAGCATTTGGAACATAAAACTGCAGAATAAGAAGAGTAATACATCAGCCAATAATCAAAATGATTTATAACCCCAAACCAATCAGATTTAAAAACTATCATACACCTTTTTTGGGACAAAACTTGCAACACGTACCTTTCCACAATACTACCTTAATTACTTGTCTATTTTATGCAATCTAGAACAACCCATTCTCACCCACCTGCACCCCAAAAAAACAGTAGCCTGGATGTCTTTACAACCATATATCAGAGGTACCTTTCCAACTTTACATATGAACATATGTATATGTGCATGCATGCATGCACATGTCTGCTTTTTGTGCCATCTAGATATGGCAGCAAATGCATACTGAACCACTCCCTTTATCTTGACTTTAATTCTGCCATGTCTCCTTCTCAAAACACACAAAAGATTAAACAGTTGCATGAGGCCTATAAACAAATCACATATTAATACTCAACGCTTCTGTCAAGCTGAGAGGATGGCCCAAGCACATGCCCACCCACCATATCTTAAGTTCAAATTTACAAATAAGAATAAGGATATCAAGCTTGTATTTAGGAACACTGACAAGATATGGTGTGATACTTTCTCAATAAGCCAAAAGCTTCAGCCACAAGAAATGCTGAGGAATGACTTATGCATTCTAATAGGGTACATGTAGAGCTGTACTACTTATCAGGCCCCACAATTTTGTCCTCTCTCTCTCTCTCTCTCTCTCCCTCCCTCCCTCCCTCCCAGTTCCTCCTTTCACTTCTTTTAAACTCCCTAAGCTCAACCTAAAACACAAAGAAAAAGAATCTGGGGACTAAATGCATCTTGATTCAATCAAGAAAAATATACTGGGCAAGAGATGTGGCTAACTCCCCTGAGGGAACTGCATGGTTTTATGAGACAAAAGTGCCCAAAAGAACATAAAGCAATTTTTTCAATTGCCAATTTCAACCTTTGAATAGGCAAAACTCCATTCTTACAATAAAATATGAATCACTTTCATAAAGAAAGATCGATTGTATTGTGAATTGACACTTCAATTAACATGTAATTCAGAACCACGGGACACCCCAATGAAGCTTTATTGTAAGCGTAATCATTTTCTCCCATTCATCATTCATTTGAACTAAAAGAACAAAAGTTCTTGTTACAAGGACAGGAACAAAAATAAATCAGAAGACAATTGTGTTTCATTAGCATCTCTAAGCGTGAGTATCAGGACTATGTTGGAACAGCTTCAGAGTGGTGGTAATGAAGCAGGTTTCAGTATAAGAACTGATTTAAAAAGAAGTTTGTGCTATGGTCCAAACCATAGTTTAGTTGAAAAAAAAAAAAAGAGCACTTAAAGTACATTAAATTGCATGCTCAAAATGGCTATAAATAATAAAATGATGGTAGCTCCAATATGTTCAAGACTGAAGCTAACATCTCTCAGTCTATATTAGGGCAGCCTCCAATTACTTCTCACAGTAAATTACATAATTTTGACAGAAATGGACAAATAGGTAGCATTAAGTATTAATGATATCAAACATCTCAATGTAGAGAACAAATCAGAGATGAGTAAGCATGGCCAGATTTTTGGCTTTCTTACCATCTTCAATTTCCAAATGTTCCCCAAACGATATTATTAAGGGTTGCACAAGCATCATGGAGAACACAACACTAAACATAGAGTATTGTTACCTATCAACCAAATTATAGTTCCCATTGCACTATAGAATTATTTTTCCAAGAAAAAATAAACAAAATAAAAGAGGGTGCGATTGGTATAATGGTAAGATTACTTCATTGTGACCTAGAAGTTACAGGTTTGAATCACGAAAACCATTTCTTGCAAAAACAAGCATAAGGCTATACACATCTAACCTTTCCTCAGACCTCACAGCATAAGAGCCTTGGGCATTGGGACCCCTTTTTCCAAGAAAAAATAAAAAGAACACCATCCAGATAAGTTTCTAACATCACCTCCCAAACTTCACCAAAGAATTGCACCCCCAAATCCAAACAAAGTTAGTTTGAAGAAAAGCTAGCAAACCAATGAAGCTATCAAGAAATCAATCTACCTAAAAGGTTAGGCTGTTAGGTAAAGTACAAAATATAGACTATATATTATACTCCAACACATTCCCTTACAAGAAAGCCCAGCTCATTTGAACTGCACGTATGAACAAGCTAGGCTCACTTAGGCCTAAGCAACTAAAAATTAATAATTAATTCACAATTACATGTAAGGGGAAAATGATTCGAATTGATGACCACTTGGTCACAAAAGCTCTAATACCATGTCAACAAACCAATCTATCTAAAAACTTAAGTTGTTAGGTAAAGCGCAAGATATAGATTATATATTATACTCCAACAGAAGCCATGCCACATAAAGGTAATTGTCCTACTAAAAAATGACAACCCAGGCACAATGAAGAAGAACAAAACTTCTTAGGGAAGGGTAATGGCAAAGAGATGCAGTGTTGTAGCGAAGCAAAACAAACCACAGATAATAACATTAGGGGACTCAATAAATTCAATAGTGCTCCAATTTGTCACTTTAAGTTAATCCTGTAAGTATAATTAATATTTAAAATTCAACATAATTACAAGAGTTAAGAAGTGAATGTACTAACCAATTCAGAAACATGGGCCAATACTCAGAAGCAAATGTTCCCAGGATACATTTGTCAGGAAAAATTACAATATACAGTCCTGCAAGAGTCTCCACAAGGTCTAAACACTGCCTTCAATTGGTGGTTTTTCCTTTAAGACCTTCACTCAGGGAGTACTATACTGCAAATTTACGGCTCGAGTTCCCATAAGCAGCACTGTAACAACCAAGAAACATGGATTTGGCACCCACCAAGAAAACAGTGAAACAAAAACTTGCACATTGCTTCATCAAGCCATTTGAAAACACTTGTAGATAGATCCATAATGCACAAAACAAGTTGCAAAAAATGACTGGTCCAGAAAACTTGACCATGAATTTTAATAAGAAACAGCACCACAACAATAAGACTACCAATGATGACTACAATAATTGTAACTAGTAGATAAATGGGTCAATGGTCCACGAGATCACTCAAAACAATGGAAAAGGTCCATAACTAGTGCAGCTCTTCTCATCAAATACATTCATGGAAAGCCAAAAACAAGAAACAAGCAAACAATTGAGGCACCACAACTTAGAAGTATCATTGCAAATAAATGAGCCATCCCAACTTAGATCATTCTTAAGGATATTAAAATTCATATCAGGAGAGTTCTCATAAATTCATAAGCCATACACAATCACTTTTCCTCTCTGGCCCACAATAAGCTTTTGGAAGGAAAGTCAACAGTTCCTCACTCAAAAGGCCATATTACGATCCTTGTCAGCCAGTTGAATCACTTTAACTTTCTCATCTATAATGGTTTCCACTCATCCACTTTTTCTTTTTCAAAAAACAATAAGAATAATAATAATAATAAAAAGATTTCTTTCACACCTCTCCTCTGTTCCACTTTTCATTCCCACAACTTTCCTCAATTTCATTGTCCTTCCCCCTTACTTTTCTTCCAGACAAAGTGTCAGGAGTATCACGTAAATAAACAAGGTGCCTCAACTTGGACGCATAGTTCCTAAATGAAAATGAAATTTAAACTGCTATAAATCTTTCACATTATGTTATGAACATGCAGGAAATGAAAGTGATGAAATTTACATGAGTCATAACATGCCTTCGAAATCACATCTATGATGGCCTCCAGCAATTAAGGGCAGATGTGTCTGGTCTACAGGGCAACATCTGCGGTACTACAAGGCCTGAAAGGATGCCAAAAAATATATATATGCGCATCAAAGGCTACAGTTGCTTAAAAACAGGCATTAAATGAAACAACTCACAAGACCAAAGAAGCATCTGTACATGGTATAATCTTACCTGGAACAGCAGCTCCAGACGGTAAACCATTGGTGGCAGACAGCTGAAAATTCATATTATTTGTAGCTGGCTGTCTTTCAACAGAAGGCCGAAAGTACCCTGCAAGGACAAATGACAGTTCATTCTTTATAGAACTAAAATAACACATCCATCTGGTCAATACACAACAAACAACTAAAATTTTCCTGATTTCTACTGCAAAGGAAATATACTTTCAAAGACTACTAATAGAACTGAATTATGTAATTGCTGTGTCTGCTAACCACATACAAGACAAAAAAATAAAAAGAAGATACATATGGATAAGAGCTCAACTAGAAAAGCATTTTAGTCTTGAACTTGAAAATAAAAAAAAAAAACTTGGACCCACCCAAAACAAAGGAAAAAGCACAAAAAATAAATAAAATAAAATAAAAAGATGCCTCCAAGGAAACAAAACATTATGACTCCAAAACAAGATAATTTAGAATGCCTAAGAAAAGATTAACCAGAAGTATTTTAGAAAAGAACATTTATGTGGGAGAAGCACAAGCAGGTAACCTGTATGTGGGAAGAAAAATCTAGAAACTTATTATGACAAAAAAGGGCATCCCAATGCACAAGGCTCCAACACCATGGGGTCTAGGGAATGATCATATGTATGCAGGCTTACTCTTATTTTTATGAGGGGAGACTATTTCTATAATAGAGTGACCTTACCGATGCACCAAGAAAGCAAAATCTAGAAACTTATTGTGGCACTCAAGCAAAAAAATAAAAAAATAAAAAAGATGATAGTTGCGCACAATCATTGGCTTTTGAGATATTCCATAAGAAATTCAGATATTCATATTTACATGGAACCACTTCTAGCATAACAACCCCTTCCCAAGATCCAAAATATGGAACTTCCCCAATAAAATGAGAAAAATTGCTTAAAAAAAGCATCTCCAAATAAAAATAAAAAAATCAGAGGTCCAAACCAAGTAATAAGTGGATTCCATCGGCAAATATGTGTATATATGTAGGTCTGCACCTAGGCCAACTTTGGACTTACTACTGCATACCTTCTTGGCCAAAAGGACGACCAGCATCTGATGCAGTTCCTGCACTCATCCATGCACCATGCTGACTGTTGCTACTAAATTCACTTGAGGATGTCCTCCACTTATCATCAGCAATGAATCGCCTGTTTCCATCAGGATGGGATGGCAATGGGTATGGAGGGGGATATGATTGCTGCACATGTTGCTGCATTCCAGGGTTTACAAAAGAGAAATGACCAGATGCTGGCTGTGGCTGGCTTGGATGCAGAGGCCTCTGTGCAAGAGATGTATTTCCAGGTTGAAAATGTGGATTTTTTTGGGAAACTTGGGGTTGGATATACATATCATTGTGTCCATATTCCGATTTCCTTGATGAATTCAATCCTGAATGTTCTTGGGAGTTGCTGATAGCTTGTGGTGCAAAGCAAGGTGACTGCTGCAGAAACTGCTCACTTTTCACAGTGATGTCTATATGATTACCCTGAGAATTATTTCGTGGCATTTGAACAATTTGATTACCCTGCAGGGAATCTAAATAGGTCACACAAAAAGCATACAAATATAACTCAATAAAGTGAGATACAAAAACAACTAGAAATCATACAGTAAGTGTACTGGAATATTCATGAGGAATAGCTGGTTGATATGCAAACTGGTGTGAGGACTGCAGCAATGGCTGAGGCGGCAGGACAGAATGGGGCATTAATTTTGGTTGAATTGGTAATGATTCCTGAGGTGCCATTGATGGTGGGACCACAGATGGTAGAGGAGGCAGAGGCAGTTCTAAAGGAAGAGGTGGTGGAGCTGGCAGCGGTGGCAATGGAGATTTAGGGGGTAAAGGCAGTGATGGAGGTGGAGAGGAGGGTAAAGGCGGGGGTGATGGAGGAGAGTTTGGAGGCAGAGGTGGAGAACCATCTGGAAGCGGGTACAATCCAACAGAATTGTCTAATGCAGATTCTCCTATTCCATCAGAGAAATGCTGGTCAACTTCCAAACCAAAAGAACCACTTGCCAATAAGGATTTATCATCCCTTTGATCTCCAGACACATCTTCCATTTCAAGCTCACCATCAACATCCTCTAAGATACAATGGCGTCTCTCATTTGGAGTAATGGTACATGCTTCTGACCCTCTCAATGCACAGACGGGTTCAGCAGGTGATGACATGTCACCTTCCTCCTTGAATGAACTGCTTGGAAAATCCTCTTCATCATCTTCCAATACATTACAAGATAGAAGGCCAGACAACTGAAAGGTCGCATTGCTGATAAAACAACCAAGAAAACCAATCTGTGTCAGAAAATCAATCCACGGTGGTCACAACACAGTAAAAATGACAAAACATATTTCCAACATCCGATGCACTAATTATCTTCAGACATTTTGGGCTAAATCTTTAGCCTAATGGTTAAAGTTAAGACTTGAGATTATAACATCTTGAGCTCAAGTCCCATCTTCACCTATCAAAAAACTGCATGCATTTTCAGCCATTTTCCTTTGTTCTTTTGACATAATTTAGGGCACTGGTCCAATTGAAGGAAAACAAGCAAAAAGAACCAAAAAAACAAAAAAAAAAAACTTACATTTTAATCATAACAACATTGGACATGAAAACCACAACACCCTGAAAAATAAATAGCTGACCTGCCATACTCATCAACAAGCATTCCTTCCATTTCTCTAATCGGATCATCTACAGCTCTCTCAGCTCGAGATGGACGTCTAAGGGACAATCCAGCAGATATATCCTCATTTGAGACTCCAATATCATCTATATAGTGCTTCAGAAAAGATTCAGGTAGGATTTTCCTCTCAAGCCACAACCGTAAAACCTGGGAGAAGATAGATCAATTTACCCTCAGCATGAACATGCATTTGTATCAAGTTACAAAATGCTAAACTCACCTTTAGACATTGACGACGATTCTCACGAGCACTAGCTCCCTGTGGTGCAGCAGCACCCAGCAGTCGTGGTAATGCTGCTTGAATTGTTGGGATGTATGAGGCCCCAGCAATACCTGAATTTTGGACATTGTTGAGAACAGCCACAACAAGCTTGAACAATAATGGCTTGTAGCCCATGAATCAATACTGAACCCAATATCATACTTTAGTGATCTCCATAGCAAATGATGCATTTGTCACAAGAACAGGAATAAAAAAGCATCACTATGAGGGAGGGATCAACCTTTTTGGTTATGAGAACACTGTGTTATTGAATCCACCAGAAAGAACAGATCCACCTTACGATGAAAACTGGGTTCACTTTCCAACTTCTGGATAAGAAGTTCCACAACCTACAAAATCATTTTTCCTATCCTTTAAGTCATTCTGAAGAATTTATCTGCTGCAACAGAAAAAAAGATGACAATGCCATAAGTTTTAGATGACTTTTGCTCCTTCCTGTGATGCTTCCACATTGCCAAAGCATATGCATTCCCACATCTCACCTTCTCTCTGGAGCACCACTTGTGGTCCTTTTCAATTCCTAGCAGGATTCACCAAAAATACCCAAAGCTCCACATTTACATCCTTAAACCTTACACTCACTGCAAATAATGAAATTTTTTAAACAAAGCAATCTAGTTTGATGGCTATATGCTCCTTAACAATGCCCTATTTGTCCAATAAATATTCAAAGCTCACCCCTATAAAACCATTCAATCACTACCTTTTGGACAACTCACAATCTCTTCCATAAGACACTGAGAAGACAAGGGAGACAAAAAGGAAATTTTAAGAGCATGCTCTTTAGAGGGAAACTCCATCATAATTAATGTATAATCTCTTCCAGCATGCCAACCTGCATCCCTCTCTCATGCCACAGATGCAAACACCCTTCTCCTATATCATTGCTCCAAAAGAACAGGGCAAAATGACTCAGAAAGAAGCAAGACTACAGAACCACTGTTTTCCACTTCCACCAAATGGGAATCAACAGATTCTTCCCCCCGTGACCCCAGCCCTAAGAAACTTAAGAACATACACAACTTAACAGCATCTGCTGAAGTTCCCTACCAAAAAAGAAAAAAAGACTCCACAACAAAGGAAGATATCAAATAACCACTGTATCTCCAGTATTTCTAACTACGATTAAACCACTTCAAAACAGCTTCACCATCACTTTACCAGACATTTTACTCAAAATAACTATCACCAGACAAATACATGAGGCAAGGATTTCTACCTAACCAACATAGTGTAGCGTGTGTTTGTCTGTCCTTATATATATGTATGATTGAAGATAAAATTAGTTACATCTCTTTTTTTTTTAATATAAAGTTACCATATTTACCAACAAATGAAGCATACCTGTAAACAAAAGTAGTGCAAATTTTTGTGAGCCATAATGATGAAACAAATCAACAAATATGAAAGAAAGACATTGTCTTCAACATTATGTTTGAAATAAAAGGAGGAGCTCATTGTTGGGGCATGAGAGGAGAGTGAGAAAGGGAAAGAGAGAGAGAGAGAGAGAGAGAGAGTTAGTACACAACCTCCCCTTTGGAGAAGGAGGATGGATCAGGGATAACTTCAAGCTTGATTACACTAAACTAATTAGTAAATTTTCTTTGAATAACACCTACAACATTAAAGAGTAAAAACCAATACTTTCATTACAAAAGCCCCTACAAAGGGACCAAACTTCAGTTCAAAAAATCACTCAAAAATTAAGTTATAAATAATGCAAAGAATAAACTAAATTGCTAACTTAGCATTAGAGTATTTTCAGCAAAGGACTAAAATTCATGACTTAAAGCAAGATTAACAGTTGTAAAAGGTAAAATCTTGGTTTGACAAAAACATGATTCCCCCATCAAGAAAGAGGCTATTGATAACCTACCTCATTTGCAATGCCATACTTGGCACAGTCAATAGCAAGCCGAGTTGCACGTCCAATACTTTCTCTTGTCCTTGACAAAGTCTCTATCATCCCTTCAAAAGAATCACGAGCAACAGCAGCTTCAGTACCACCACTCAGTGAGCCTCCACCAGCCCTTTGTCCAGAACTAAATTTTTGCTCCTCACTTTCTTCATTATCCATTTGAATACATGGTACCAGTGAACCTCCACCAGCACTTGGCCCAGAACTACATTTTCGTTCCTCACTTTGTTCATTATCCATTTGACTGTGCGGTACTGATTGACAACCAAGAGTAGATGGAGAAACTAAATTGGACTGATGGTGAATGCCCTGTATATTAGCCTGTATTGAATTGCTGGTGCCGGATGAAAAAGGCTGGGCTAAGGATGGGCTTAGGCTACATTTTTGAGTATCATTAGTAGACAATATAGCATAATCAGGGTTTCCAAGAGAAAATTGTTGTGAATGAGCTTTTCTCCTTTTTTCTTGAGCAGCTGCAATAAGATGTTTCATGGAAACAACAGTATCCGGAGTCTTGGATTCAACCAAGGAACTGCTGCTATCTCCCATACCAGCTTCAAGTCTGCACTTAGACAAGAAAAATAGCCATATAAAAAATAAATAGCAATACCATGGTGCAGCCACAATACTTTTTTAATTTCATCAGGTGAAGGACCATACTCTGTTAAAGTTTCCATCAAAACAGTAGCACTATTCAACCTTGAAGTTGATTTTGGAGTATTCTTCAATCTTTCTCCAGGTAAAGCTGGCCTATTTGTTTGAGTAGCCACATGATTTTGGAGTGTACCTGAATTATCTGAATCAAGACCTGATATCTTACCGGAACCAGGCTGAGCCCTTCTTTGGCTACCAGAAGAGGAAAGCTTAACAGATGGACTAGTGGATTTATGCTGTTCCACAAATAATTTGGTGTCAGACATTAAATGAGGAGAACTCATTGGTGAAGCCAAAAATGCTTTGGAACCCTTGAATGATGATTGGTCAGGTTCTAATTTCCTGGTACTGGGCAGTCGAGCATCCAACCTCTTCACATTTTCTGGCCGGCTAAGAGAAATAAAATTCTTACATGGCTGTGAACATGGTTCCTTTGAAGTTGAAATCTTGTGCCCAAGTCCAATAGAACCTTCAACCATTGGCTGACCAAGCTTGGAAGTATCAGAAACAGAAGGAGACTCCTTAACAATTCTGCCTGAACCACCATGAACAGGAGTTTTACACTCTTCATCTTCATCATCATCATCATAAAGGCAAACAGCTCTCCGTCGTTTAGGCAGTTGACCAATTGGAGCTGTAGCAGCACTAGAAGACAGATCTTTCCTCTTTTCAATGGCACTTTTTTCTGTTCTCTCATTGAGATTTATGGGAACAGAAGTAGAAATCACCCCCAATGCCCACCTATGACGTTTCATGGGTGGCAGAATAGCTTGATCACCAGAAATGTCAGGTTTAACATTATCCATTGGAGCAGGAACTTCAGACTTATCTTTAACCATTTGGAAATGCTCATCAGATTTAGCTTTACCTGTTTGAGCAGAAACATCAGATTTAAATTTACATGCTTGGATAGAGCGATTAGATTTAACTCTGCTCATTTGGGAAGAAACATCAGATTTGGCTGTTCCTGTTTGAGCTCGTAAAGCCAGAAGGATTTCTCTTTTTGCATGTAATGTAGATTGTTTTTCACCAACAACATTAGAGCTTAAAGAATCAGTCTTCACAATTTTGGACAAAGACCCCTTGTAAGCACCATCTTCCACATCTGCACACTTTGACCTTTTAGCAGATTGAGAAGTTCCAGATCTTTCAAACTTTGACTTTCCAAGCAGAAGCTTGGCCCTGTTCTTCCTATCAAAGTCCTTGCTTGTGGGATTGACCATTTTGTCATGAAGATCATCTGAGATTTTGAGAGCCTTTTCAGCTTTTATGAGTTCTTTTGCCTTTTTCACATGACTGGTGACTGGATCTGATTTATGAGCACTTGGAGAAGGATCATGTGAACAATCATCAGCAGCAATTATGCTTTTCACTTCATCTTTCAATTGATCACCAGAATCAGGTAGAACACAATCATCTGCAAGGCTGCTGCTTCTAGTACACTCATCTGAACCTTCCAATTTCCTCTTTGACCCAGAACCTATCATCTTAGATTTGTGGCCATTCATCCAAACACCATTACCAGCTCTCTTCATGCAATTAATATCATCATGTACATTGTTGGGAACTTCATCCTTCACCCCAGAAGGATCACCTAAACTAGATGCAGATAATACCTCCAGTTGTTCTGCACCATCAGATATTTTACCTTTTCTCGAGGAGGACATAACTGGAGACAATTTATCAACCACATCACCTAAAAGAGACAACTCTACATCTCCATCATCATTTTCACCTTGTCCATGCAAGTGAAGCTTCGACTTAGAACCAGACGCCCCAGTGCCCTCATCCAATGTTTCTCCATGGATTGCACCTGTCCCATCATTTAAGTCAACCTCCAGTCTATCATCCGTGTCATCAGCAGATGAAGCATAACCAAGTGTCAATCTATCAGCATCATCCCCAAAAACACTGGATTTTTTCCTCTCTTCAAAAGCAGCACAGATCTCTTTCACAGCTTGGGAAAAGGACTTAACTGTCTTACCTTGACATCGTGCTGCCAACTTATTCTTCACGTCACTTGTAAATATCTGGATATCAGCAGCTGAAACAAAAGCTCTGCAACAGGAAGACAGAATTATAAACAACCAAATACAGAAGACCCATGAATAGAATTACCAATTTGTTTTTCTATCTCAGCCTAAAATCCAGATATGATTCTTATTCCTCGTTCAGGTTGTTGATATTGGAACATAAGGAGATAAGAGACCAATAGAAGCTATCTTGGTCTTGCAGCAGATACACCCAGGGGGCAAGTTCATTTGTAATTCACATGTAACACTACAGTCTCAGCTCAACCCACCCACCCCCCCAGCCAAAAAAGCCCCAAAAAAAGGCAGAGAGATCATTGGACTGTCTAATCACTAGGGAAAGTATCAGTAAACCATGCTTCTCCAAAGAACTATCTTCAATCTGAGATTAAAAATACCTTCCTGCCCCTAAAAAGTGCATACATATAATTCAATACAAAACATTTAACACATACCAGTGATTAACAAGACGCAAAAGCCCAATCATTAAAAGTAGCAAATACTGACAATAAATAATTAAAATGATGACAGGATGGCCACCAAGTTAGACTCAACAAGTTATGGAAAAACCAGGAGCAACTTTTTATACAATTTTGAATCTCAGATTTTTATGGTTAACCACATATTTGTGTCGATTTCATTTCCAATTCACATTTTGAAATGCATCTCGTGTCCGACACAAAGTTCAGCATTCTTCCAGAGTTTGCAATGAAACTGATGACAAACAATAATCCTCTCACTACTCTACTTTCTGAGGAAGAGAGACTCCAAGGATAAAGCCAAACACTTTCTAGATTTTCTTCCTTCAATTATGCATGTAAGACGTCTTAGTGGTGCCATTGTGAAAAGAGCTCCTTTTCCTACCATTTCCTCCTTTAAGTTGACACCCATCTCTTGCCTACTCAAGAAGTGGATCAGAGTTAAACAATAGAAACTGAGATTTTTAGCCTTAGTTTATTGATTACTTATCCATTAAATCACCTAAAGTAAACAAAAATATTTCCAAAAGTAGGACAGAATTATTACAATGCAATAATGACTCAGAATAGAAACTATTGCACATAATCTCAAACTGTAAAATTATCATCTCCTGATCTCTTGGTTTCACAGGCATTTCCACTGAATTATTTTCTTGCTAGAACCACAAACCTATATTGTGGACTATAAATTGCTAGAGAATGGACAGCGTACTGAAAACATCAAATGGCTTCAAGGCACTAGAGACAAAAAAAAAAGAAAAGAAAAATGAAAGAAAACACCATGAACAAGGCATGACACTAGGCAAATGATACCAACTGGTACAAATAGCACTAATGCAGCATCTTCCATTTTCATTCTACAGCACAGCACAGCACAGCACAGCACAGCACAAATGATAGTAGCCTTGGAAACCCCACGTCCAAAACACACTTAAGCATAAAAATCAGAAATTAAATTCATAGGACACAAAAGCTGCTTACAGATATGATCAACTCAACAGATCAGGTATAAAATCCAAAACTCATGAAATTTTAAGATTCAACAAAGCACATTTTTCTCCACCAAGGAAAAGAAAACACAATACAGTTTTCAACCATATTCAGGAAACTGTCCAGATTTTTTCCTGCTTAATAAGCAGAATGGTCAAACAATGGGCTTTAGTTAGTTCAAGTCATGCACTTCAATGGTAGTCCTAATCAGTATAGGTCACCATGCAAGGAAAAATGTGTCAATTTTGAAATAGAGATACATACATCTCTTTGGTTCCAAAGAATTCAACAAAATATTTCTTGGGGTCGGGAGCTCTATCCCAGTCTTCAGGCCGGCTGATCTGAAAAGAAAAAACCCACAAATCTAGCTCATTACTGTTCACAATGGGCAAAAGCCAAAGAATTTTCAACAAAGTAAAATTATCTTTAAAAATGAGTTTGATATAAGGATTGAAAACAAAAGCACCATTCAAAATATATACCAATACTGTCATGTTAGCCTGCTATACATAGGTCCCTCTTAAAATAAGCAATTAGAAAACAACGGTTTCAGTTCAGTACAATAGAATTGTGCACGTACTGAAAAGGAGAACACCTAGTAGAACATCCTAGAAAGAAGGAGAAAGGACTTCTTAAAGAGCAATTCTTATTTACAAACTTATTCAAGAATTCTCAAAGAAGGCTTATTAATTACCAAATTAACAAAAGACAGCTGAAGCCAACTGGTCTTCTGAACATAAAATCCAACTCTACTATGAACCCCACAAAATCATGAAGAGAAGAGTTCTTGAACTAATTCAGGATTTTTAGTATCTAATCAATAGGAAATCAACAAGAAAGACCCACTAAAGCCTAAAGAACGTAATAAAAGAAAAGCAAAACAAGAAGGGAAAAAAGTCCAGACTAACAATAAAATTGATTACCATTTATTATCGATACACAATAAAATTGAAACAAAACTCATGAAGAATCCAGATGCAGATATGATACCCATCATTAATTTCCAAACCCATTTATAACATCTCAATATCTTAACAAATATAACCCCATTCCATAGTTAAGCAACATACGAAAAGACAGCACACCTTCGTTCGTTAGAATGAATTACACAGCAAATAGAACACCTACTAACACCAAAAGAAGCTATGAACTTAGAAATTCCTATTGTAAGAGCTGCGAGTTGTACAAAGATGAGCTTTCTATTTTTGTTTGTTGACACCTAAATACTGCATGCAAATAAAAATTCAAGCAAAAAGTGTCATAATGTGGAACAACAAGTGCAAATCCAAGGAGAACTACAAAAACTCTGCACAGAGTAAGCAGAAACCAAACATAGTCCAATTAAACTGCCAAAGATCCACTCTGAAACCCATTTCAGATTACTGAAAAAAAAAAAAAAAGAAACAAGGGATAAATAAACGAAGCGTACAACAAATACTGCAAAAATTGAAAGTGGAAAATATTTGAAGCAAAAGGCAGAGACCTTGGCAGGCCAAAAAGGGTGACCTTTGACTTTCGCAAGAACAAGATCGCCCAAACTCAGCTGCTTCTTGGCCTTGGCCTTGCTCGCTCCTTTTTTACGCCCCGGAGCCATAGGCGTTCTTCCCGTGTTCTCCGATCAAGACCGCAGCCACTGACAAGTTTTTTGACAAAGAAACCCTACGAAATTCAGAAAATCCAAAATCGGAACCGACCGAATTGGGTAGCTAGAAGCAAACCAGAAACCCGAGGAAAAACCTCGAATAACCCTCGCCGAATAATTCCCAGCGGATGAGTGCCGTTTAGGGTTCCGGCCAGGCGAGAGTCAAGATCATCGGCGGCGAAGAAGAGAGAGAGAGGGAGAGAGAGAGAGGAACAACGGGCCTTTGGGGCTTGGACTGGGAGAGAACAGCTTGTCACACTGGAGAGAGAGGAAGAAGGGAATATGTCCTTTTATTTATTTTTCTTTTTCAAGAGTTTTTATGCGCATATTAAAAAATAAGTCCCAGGTTTTTTACTCGTCTTACAAATATTTCATTATTATTTGTTTTTACTATTTTCATTGTTAAGCCACAAAAAAAAAAAAAACATTAAGAAAAACCTAAATTTTTGATTAACAAACCAATTGAATCCAAAATTTTGGTAATCAAATTTAATTTTCTAATTAGTTAGTCAAGTCCCAATTGAACAAAAAAATTATTTTAAACATACTTTTATTTTTATAATAATAATTAATAACAAATAAATATCATCAAAAGAATATTATTATATCATAAATAATGATAAAATAATAATAATAATAATATTTTTTGTGAAAAATAAATTGAGATTATATATCTTATTTTTGAATTAAAATTTTAAATTCTTAATTAACATTAATTTTCAATCACTTATTTAGTTAAAAAAAATTTGAAATGAAATGTAATCTTTCATTAATTTATATTTGTTCCATGTTATCAACAAAAAAAATATATATATTCTTAATATGAAACAAGTCAATCATCCGCCTTAGTATCTTATTATGGTGTTAAAATAATAGTATTTTTTTTAAATTATCAAAAATTTCGATCTTTCATAAGCATTATGATAATCAAAGGAGAAGGGATTTGAACTTTTTCAAACGAACGATTTTAAGACTAATTGGAAGTTTTAGATTTTCAAGTAATCGAACCAAAAGTGTTGGCTTAATTTGTTTAACCAAAATGTAAGCGCCCATATTAATTATTATATATACTGTAAGCTAATTACAATCTTTTTAGCAATTAGAAGTCTTAAACATGAATTTTAGAGAATTTAACTTTGAATGTCTAAGTTGAAAGATGATAAGAAATTAATTAAATAAATAAAGCAATTGTTTATTTGAACTTCATAAAATTAAAAAATAAAAAATAAAAAATATATTGTATAAAATTCATATCCTAAAGTCAACAAACTCTTGGACTTTTCTTGACAATTTTTCCAAGAAGAAGAACGATTATTTCTCGTGATTAATGACGGAAACTTCCGATCCGCGTTGACATCTTCAATTTTTTTTGGTTGATTTTGATGATTACAATTCATTGAAGGCCCTCTTTGCCCAATTTTACACCAAAAAGCCCGTTTGTTTTACCAATCTCTCTCAGGGCAACGAACTGGGGGCCTTGTGTTAGTAGAGAAATCTGATCTGAGTTGGAGGCATTAGAACTATACATGATTTAGTTTAACTGAATCAAATTACAAAAATTGTACCCGAAATCAAAAACTTTAATTATCTTGAAATAAAAATAATTATCAAATAAAAAAATTTAGTTAATTTAAAATTTTAATTCAATTTTAATTATCCATTCAGATAACTAAATTTAATAACAAAATTAAATTTGATGTATTTTTTGAAAGATTATTTTTATTATTAGTTTACCTATATCTGTCACAGTTGAGAAGTGGGAACCATAGCTTGATGCTCACGGTGGTAGCCTCCCTGTGTCCCAAAACCTCATGCTTTTCATTCTACAAATCAACAAGGGGTTATCAGAGCATAAATGATCTTAAGGGACCACCCTCACAACATGCTTTGGGGTCCAAAAAATCAGTCTTTCTCATCATTCTTGCAGCAGCTCTCAACTTATGCAGAAACCCTTTTTCTGCAGTAACTCATTGGCTTGCTGTTCTTTCATTTTTGCAGCAACTTTCATTTTCTGCAACTCTCATTTTCTGCTGCAATTTAAACAACTCTCGATCGAGCTCTATGAATTGCACTTTCAGATCTTCTAGTACAATTTCTGCAGTTTTACCACTGCAAACTGTTATTGCAGTGTTTCTGTCTAGCAGTTCTGTTCTTCTGCTTTGTGGTTTTGCACTTTCACTGCCCTAAAACTTACTGCAATCTTTTTTTTTTTTGCAAATTTCAGATTATGCATTTCTAGTTTTTCATTATGTTCATATCAAGGCTTTTGCAATGCCATTTATTGCTTTCTTCTGAACTTTTATGTTACTGCACGCTTTTGCAGTCTCTTAGTCTGCATCTTGCTGCAGTTTTCTGGTTCAACAACTTCTGCTCCCTCCAAATTCCAACGGCATCAAAAGTCTTTTCTCCTCAAGTTGAGGACCCCTATCATGAGTTCGGGAAGAGAAAAAAATAAACTCAAATCAATTTGAATGAAGTTTCAAATGAAATTTCATCTACAATCTACAAGAAGCATAATCAAATCAAGTTCATAGTTCAAGAAGAATCAAGGAGGAGATGCAATGCAATAGCACCAAAGGGGAGTAACATTGCAATTGTTTAGCAAAGTGCAGTTGGTATTGTTGATTTTTTCACTCTAGAATTCGAAGTTTAGTCTTGAAATTTGTATGTAAAAAGTTGAAGTAAAGACTAAGTTGATGCCTTCTAAGTTGCAAGAGTATGAGACATAACTTGTCCAAGTGGTTCTAATGATGTGTAAGGCCCTATATACATAAGAAGCTAAGATGAATTATAAAAAAAAAAAAGAAAAAAAACAATGTAAGTTGTTCTCTTTACAACTTCACCATGTTTTTTTTTTTCGTTTTTGACATTTTTCCATACTACAAATGATTTGTGTTCTTTATTCCCTTTTGTTCTTGTGCTCTGTCAAAAATTGCAGCAAACACTTGCTGCAAATTTATCTCCAAAACCTCATGCCTTTTAGTCTAAAAACTCAAATGAGGCATTCGTATTGAGTCTATAGCATCTGAAAGGTGAGGTGTTGTAGGATGGCTCATGATACCGATGGACAAATACATAAATAATGCGGAAATCCATCCGAAAAGACAAGATACGTAGGAATCTACTCTAGAAATAGAAAAACAATGGGCATCTACCCGTAACACTTAGCAATCAATATCTAAAAATAAACGAAAATCAACATTTATTAAAAAAACTCAATATTGATTATCAATTATCACATATTGTGTTCCTTCTAATGAATTAACTTTAATCTTATATATATATAAACTAATTAAATTAAATATGAGAAAAATTTAGATAAGAATTTTAAACCCACTAAGAAAATCTAAATAAGTATTTAAATAGTAAAATATTAGTTTAATAAAATTTCTTAATAAAATAAAATATTATGATAAATACAAAATATTAATAAATTTTCAAATGATAGAAAATTATTTTTTTTTTATCTTTTATCAGTTTCTCCTGATTAAAAATCAATAAATTCAAACTCAAATTTCAAAATATTGGACAATGAAAAAGAACTTTCTTCGTACTTAAGAAAATGGTTCGAGAAAAAGTGGATAAAGTGGCAACAGCATAGACTCCAAGAACTTGACTAGAGAAACTGAGAATTGAAACTCTGGAAGAAAAACAAAATCTATGTCTTCCATAATCTGTGCAATATAATTACTCACGTACTAAATCTGTTTTTCTAAAATAGTTGTCATTTTTTGTTTTCTTTTCTGTTTTTTTATTTTTTCCACTCTTTTTTTGTCTAAAAAAAAAAAATCATGATGGACGCTTACAAAAAAAAGAAAAGAAAAGAAAAAAAAAAAACAAGGCCAAAGACATAAAATCTAAACGAAGAAATAAATTTTTTTTTATTGACTTTTTCTTTTTCTTGATTTTTTTTTCCTACTTGACCCAACTGAAAGAAACAAAAAATTAGCACCGAAAAGAATACCGGCAAGATGTCGTTCAACCAAAGCAAATGGTGGTGTTGTCGGATCGACCCTGGGGATTATACGACAAGAAAGAAGTCTCAAATTCCCTTCAGCTCAGGAAGCATTCGGAGTGGGAATGATAATATTACGGTATCATCCTCGTGTAAGATAATGGAGAATGAATATCAGAATGTGAGAAACTACAGTATTTCGACTGAATGTTAATATATGACATTAAATGAAAAATTATAGACAGTTGGAATCTTGAATCTATTGTTTTGAATAGCAAAAATTCCCTTATAATTTTATAATACAAATATTAATATCTTTTCAATATTCAATTAACAGGAAAAATAATAAAATTTTATAACATTAACATATTCAATATGTATTGTATCCATAAGTAGTGACACGGATAAAATTATAAAACGAATTTGATTTATGCATAGAAAATAATAAAACCCTATTAAATGTAAAAGCTTTTTGCAACCTAGTGTAAGTATAAGTGTGTGGTGTGAATCAATGTACGCATTGGACAATGTACAGATTTAAGAAAACTTTCTACTTATTTTTGTCCAGGCATGAAAGGCCGAGGGCAAAGTTAAATTAAAGTTGCATACAAGCAGCTCGGGATGACCTTTGACGTAGGACAACTATTAATAGATGGCTTGCAGAGTTTAGAGCGAGAGATGAAGAGGCGAGGAGAGAATCCTCAATAATTCCAACACTCAACTCCCCCAACCATTGCAAAGCCTCGGCTACTTGTAGAAACTTGAAATGCATTGAAGAAAAAAAAAAAAAAAAAAGGAATAAGAAAGAACCCAGAGCATAACTTTTTACCTGACCATTGGCTAGTTCACATGATAAAAACGAAGAAACAGATATGATGGACCATATTCAAGAATATCACAAATCCAACGTAAAACCAATTTTTTTTAAGTAGGACTTACTTGATCCTATCATTTCTTTTTGTTTCCCCATCAAATGACCTCCTCACAACATACTGTGAAACTATAATATTTAAGTAATGTAAAGATGGATTTGGTATTATAGCGTGTAAAGAAGGCTTGTCGCAGTAATAACAATGATCATTGCCTTTAGTCTGCTGGCTGCTTGCAGCAGGTATAAATCAACCACTGTAATTCATTATTTCCGTGTGTGCATCAACAATATTGATCGCATAGGTTCATAGACCGGGAGTGCCACATCAAATATGATAGGAGATTTCTCTAATCGTCATAACTTCATTTGCACAAATTTGGACGCCAACACCATGGCCTCGTCCACATGTGATGCGTCCGTTCCCTGATCACACCAGAGTCAAAAAAAAAAATCAATCTCCAAAAATTACCAGCACCGAGAAGTTTGAATTTGAGATGAATACATGAAAAATGCATTTCTAGGTCTGGAGAAAGGTTAGATGCACAAAATAAAGGAGAACATCTAGACCATCAAAAATAAAAAATGAAAAAAGAAAAAAAATGGAACATCTATAACTATGAAGTGACAAAATCAACACAAACATGCAGGAACTACTCCGTCATGATCTTGCTAGAGTTTGTAGGAAACTTGAGCCTACACCCTTTTGGTTGCAAGCATGATAATCCCAAAATCGAAATATCACCTACTCATACCAAAATCCCTAAAAACCAAAATATAGAGTGAATATCTGGTTCTTTAGCATGAAAAAGATATCAGGAGAAACAACCCACCTGGCCTGAGGCAAGACCACCTTTTCCTTTGCCACACCTCCCTTTCAGAGGGCCCAAAGCAGCAGTCAACCACTCTGACACCTCCAACTGATTTCCCTTGGCTACCTTCTCTGGCACCCCAGCACAGACAACAACCTTGTTTGTTGCTTCATCTGTGCTGAAAACCATAGTTGACATTTGCTGTGCAGCAACCAACAATAGAATTAATTCGTTCTGTTGGACAGAAACTTGGAAAAAATGAACAGAAATAAAGCAGACAGCTAGAGCAAAAGACCAGCAAATGCTAATCACCTTCTGCTCAAGGATTTTCAGAACAGCTTCACGGACTGCAGCTGCATCTAAGCCAACATTAACATGAGAGATACAGAAAGCCTTTCCATCAGAAGCAGCAGCTTCAGCCACCTCGGATGCAGCTTTGACAGCCTTCTGTGCATTTTCTTCAGCAATCCTCTTTTGTGCTTTCCTCACTTCATTCTAATAATGAAGGAATTCAAAATTATTTTGAAACAGAGCTGTGATGTATCTTGGAAATAAGGTTTTTATGAATGTGAAAACAAAGGATCACAAGGCATCTCATGTTTAGACCTTGCAGAAATACCTGTAGCACGGAAATCTTAACCCTAATATTAGCTTTCTTTGCTGCAGGAATAGGAGCCGAGTCCACATGACTTTTTAAAGATGCTACTTTCTGCTAAATGAAAAGAAAATATTAACAGTGCAGATACAATGGTTATGTCTATGACAAACACAGTTTCAAATTTCTTCTCTACCAAAAAGTAAGCAAAAACACAGCAGTTAATGTATTGAGCACACAATAAACAGACAAACTGACCACAACTAATAGCCGTACTCTACTACATTTCTGAACAGTTCTCTCATGGGGGTAAAAAAAAATTACTTAATAGAAACCTCATTACGTCTGAAGGAAATGAGGAACTGAAATATCAAACTAAGCAGGCAGTATGACATGAGGTTAGTAAACTTGAATACGTAGACAATGCTGCTTGAACAGGTTATTACATTGCAGCCAACAATAAGGAAGAGAGAGAGAGAGAGAGTAGATAGACAGGGAAATGCACATTTATACACAAGGAGCTTTGAAATTCATTCTCATTCCAGTCAAGAATTTGTAAAAGAACAAAACCAGAGAGAAAAATACTCACAGCATAAAATCAAAGAAAATCAAAAGAGACAAAAGTGACATGTTGCCTTACTAACCCAAACCAAGCAGAGATTAAAATGTGTTTCAAGGGAAAATCACATTTCCTACCTAAAAACTTATAAGAGACAGATGCATTAATCAATAAAATTGACCTTTTCTAGCAAGCCTCCTCCTAATTTTGATGCCTCATCAACCTCATGCTCAAGCAAGTGTGCCAATTCAATTGCCTTAAAAGCAATATCAGCTGTGACAGCAGTTATTCTACGAATTCCTTTTGCAATTCCCTCCTCAGATAAAAGAGCAAATGCCTTTGCTTCCCTTGTATTTGCAATATGTGTACCTAGGGGGGTAAAAACAAAAATAAACACAGAATCAAGATAGATGAGGAAAATTAACAGAAAGCATTGTACACATGAAAAATTTACCTCCACAGAGTTCTGCCGAGATTGATAACCATTTTTCATTTTCTGGATCTGCAAGGAGGTCCTCCACTTTTCTCCCAATTGACACAACTCTCACTGGGTCAGGATATACCTACATCAAAAATAGAAAAGACATTGACAACACAATACATGTGCAAACCAAGTCAAGAAAAGCACACTTTTGGCAGGAAGGCCTTACTTCTCCAAAAACAGCCCTTAAACCATTGATGTGCCTGGCTTCAGCAAGAGATGATTCCTTTGAAAACACATCTAATTCATCTTTAATTTGCTCGTTCACAATTGATTCAATTTTTCTCAAAAGATCAGGATCCACTGGCTTGCCTATACAAAATGCAACAGCATTTTAAAACAATTTCACAGACGTTAACCAAATTCAACAAAATGTTTCCCATATATCCTGCAAAACCAAGCTCAGCCAACGTTAACAAATTAAACTTACCATGAGAAAAATCAAATCTTAGCTTTTCAGGAAGAACAATTGACCCCTTTTGGTCAACATGAGCACCGAGCACTTCCTGAATTCATCAAAGTAACACAAAGGAATGCATAAGAACTCAATCATATGATATAAATAAATTGGAATTCATGAAAAAATTGCATGAGATATACCCTCAGAGCAAAATTCAACATATGTGTACAGGTGTGATTTGGTGCAATAAGCTTACGTCGGTTGTAGTCAACCTGTGTTAATCGTCAGAAACAATGAAATGTGTTACAAAGCAAAGGAGGTCAACAAAAAAATCACATGACATTGAAGCAGGTCAAGAGTTAGTGTCCGTACCTTACAGATCACTTTATCCCCCACAGAAAATCTGCCAGTCATTCCACTAAGATAGCCGATATGAAGAATGAATCCTCCAAAAATTTGGACGTTACAAACTTGAAAGGAACCAAAAGAACCCTCAAGCAGCCCAGTATCAAAAATCTACAACCAGAAAACTAGGACCAACAAGTCACATTGCAAATCAACAACTCCAACTCACTTTTATACGAGTGCCAAACCCAAATCCACCACACATCCCTCAGATCATGTTGGAAGACATATCGAGCTAGTAGACTAACCAATTCTAATGTCATTACCTGACCACCTTGCTCGGCATAGAAGCTTGTAGACTCCAAAACTAAACCAACTTCATTGTTAGCAGCAGCACTTTCCAAGAACTCCGAACCTGTGTATATAGCTTTTATCACACTCTCATGATCCTAAAACAGCAGCCAGGAAAAAAGCAAAGAAAGGGAAAAGTAAAAATTCAGTGGAATAATTAAAAAGAAACATATATTAAACAATTGGGGGAAAGAATTGCAGCAAGCAGGTATATAGCATGCATATCATACAAAAAAGAGGGATTCTGAAGTTAATTATACTCTGATTTTAACTGATATATTACCCTATCATACATAGCAAAGAGAGGAAAAGATAATTACCAAATCAAAAGCTTATGATATCGCCAACATAAGTCTAAGAAATACAAGAGTTCATAGAATAAGATACTTTATTAGATTTTAGTTTCAATAGTTTCACCTCTGCACTATTCTGATGGTATACTGACATTCCAACATCATCAAATAGATTTCTCACAATTTCTTGACAATTGTCTACTTCTATTTAGGGTTATAATCAAGGAAGGCAGTGAAGGATAGAAGAGAAACTCCAAATTAACATAGGCAGTTGATTTCAGACACATGGCCAGCCACTTTTGTAACACAAAGATACGATTGCACTAAAATTTAAGCAAGAAACTTCAATTTAATTTTCAAGATCACTAATAATATAGTTCTATTGTGTAATCTCCAGTGTGAAGTGGTAATGAGCCCCATGAGCTGGGAAAAAGAAAGGGAAAAAAGAAGCCATTCCAGTTACCATTTAATGTCAAAAGGGGGAAAAATAAAAGAGACAAAAGGAAAAGGAAATTTAAAATGTTATCCTGCACATATCTATAAAATTAGCATAGGGAATCCAACCCTGTTATCTATTCAGTATAAGGTAGTATTTACCACCCATAACAGAGATCCTAGCATCTCTAGGGAACACACAAACCAAGCCATTGGTATACATTCATCTTTTCAAGCTTTGAACATGATGTGATTACCTAACCAATTCAAAGACACTTGAAATTAAAAAATGTGTAAAAACAAATCTACTTAACAATAACACATATTAGAATCAGGAACAAACCTGGAACCATGTAAATTTGTAGGAATCGTCTGTGGCTGAAACTCCATCCTTGTGCAATGCAGATGTCGCATCAGCATCCATCACAATTGCCCCACCAGCTCGCTGCCAAAAATGTTTATTAGCTGAAAAGGGATACCAGGTTCATGCAGTCCAACTTCCCAATAAATATATGTTTCATGCAGTCCAACTTCCTAATACAGTTCCCCCTCCCCCCAACCCTCCCCTTTGATATATATCTCCCTAAAACCCTCCCCTCCACCACCCCTTATCTATTAACATGTCATCATGAAAGTTGAGTAGTGATAAAAATCACTTTTAGAAATGGAAAATGCCAAACGTCAATACCTTATTTTGCACACTTCTTGATCTTTCCCTTGCCTCATCCATGGCATTATTGAAACCCTCAACATCAACTTGTAATCCTCTTTCGTCTGCCATCAACTGTTTGCCAGCAATAATTACAATGAATGAGTACAAAGAGAATATGTAGAAGAAAAGAGCAAATCAAAGTAGCAAAGAAAATAGCAAATCAAAGTAGCAAACTCCTCACCTGAGTCAGATCTAATGGAAAGCCATATGTATCCCATAAGACAAACACATCCTGCAATCAAGAGATTGATACATTTGAGATGGAAAAAGTAAAAAAATAAAAATAAAAATAAAAATAAAATTTGTCTACCTTCCCAATGCATTGAATCAGAAGAAATTTATCAAGTCAATCAATATATCATAGATGACAAATATTCTTATCGATGAAGTATATAAATTCAGGAATGCACTTGCCTGCCCACTCAATACTTTTCCCTTAACCTCCTGAGCAGCTTTCTTAAATTTCTCAATACCCTGAAACACATTAATAGTCAATTTTCTGATAGACATATCACATAAGATGTTGCAAAGATTTTCCAGGTTTAAGGCTCCAAGAAGCCTATCTGGCATAACTGCACTATTTAAAAAAACAACTAGGAGAAAGAATTCAATAAGAGCAATGTACAAAGAAAAAGTAATCCAGTACAGCATTTCCAATTAAGTTTGTTGAATAAAAACATGGGTAAAAGAACATCACAAATCAAAATTACCAATTTTTTCAAAAGAAAAAAGCTAGAACCTACAGGCAAAAAATATGTATACTTGTAAAATCACGAATGCAACACAAAATGCCAAACAATAACTTTGTAATTTTCTTGATGAGATTATCTGTAAATATCTCAAATGCTAACCTTAAGCAAAGTTTTGCCAAAACTTGCTTCTTCTGCTGCAATTGTTTCTCTAATATGCTCTTCATTTCGTTTAAGCTCTGGGAACACGTCACCCATAACTTTTACAACAACACCTACAAGCCTGCAAGTATTGCAAATAATTTCAGGTGAATGTCACAGAATATAGATTTTTGCATGGATTCTAAGTTTCAGAATGATCACAACAGCATTAGTAGATATAAAACTAACAATGAAATCATAATTTCATTCATACCCGTTAAAAAACCCTTCTTGAGCTTTAAGAACCTCGCTTCCATACCGAACTGCTCGACGAAGAATACGCCTAAGTACATACTCACGGCCGTCATTGCCTACACAGCAACAATAATCATTTAAGCAATCTCTCTAAACACATGCAAATGCTAATGAAGTATGCACATGCACATGCTGGCTTAATTATAAGATGGAAATTGCCAGATCAAAGCCTTATCTCAAAGAGATACCTGGACATGAGCCATCAGCAATGGCAAATGAGAGTGTTCTAATATGGTCAGCAACAACCCTGTAAGCCATGTCAACTCTATCTTTGTCATCCTCTCCAACTTTTCCAGAATAAGGCTGTGCACCTGTTGCCTATAATTTTAAAGAGAAAGTAGGTAGCATTCCATCAACTACTTTGTATTTTCCCCACAGGATAAAAATAAATAAATAAAAAATATTCAAAAGAAAAAATGATGTGAAAATACAGACCAATTCAAACATTTAAACGCTTAATGGATAGGATGAAAAGCAACACAAGGAAAAAATCTGCAAAAGATCCCTATACAGTCACCTTGAGATGCAAACTGGAATTGCAAATCATACAACCATAAAACCCTTGATATTCATGCAGGAAAATCTTTGTAGACAAGACATTCATCATGTAGAAAGCCTTTCATCAAATCAATTGCAAAGCAATAAGACGAACTTAAAGAAAAACTGGTTCATTTCAGAGAGTTTTTAAAGCATGACAGGAATCTTATCTAACAATGTCTAGACACAAACAAATCAAGATAAACTGTATACCTCAAAAGTGAAGTCAGAACTCTGAGAGCCCTAAAGATGATGATAGAAAATCTCTTTTACAATTGTATTACATAATTACTCCTATATTATAGCATGAAAACTCTCACTTCTCGAAGAAAATACCACAGAAATATGGATAGATAATTCTAATCTGAAACAAAATAGTAATCCCTCTAATGTAGAATTCCAGCAAGCAGACACCTGAGTGCCAAAAAAAACTTTAACTAGAATTTAGAATTATTCACAACAAAACAAAACCTTTAACCACTTTTAAATTCTCTATAATATACCTTTTCATGAAAACATATAACTATTAACAAGTCCAAAAGGCTACAGGTTACCTAATATTCCACATTTTTTCAATAAATGCCAAGCTGAATTTTCAAGTCTAAGAGTTGGTGCATAGCAGAAGGCCAATTACTTTTTCTAAAATGTGTTAACAATACTAATAACTTCACCACATTGATCATGCACCTCACCGCAACAAAAAGAAAGAATAACGGAAGAGGGAATAAAACACAGCAAACAACAGAAGTTATAATCTAACCTGTTGGATGGCATCAAAGATGGGAAAAAACACATCTGTATCATAATTGCTCATCCTATTCTGAAGTACAGAAGTCAATCTTTCAAATCCCATTCCAGTGTCAACATGCTTAGCAGGCAGAGATTTCAAAGAGCCATCAACTTCCCTATTGAACTGTTAGAATCATACAATGTCAGAAATATAGTAAGAACTTAAGAAAAGAAAGCTAATCCATTCAAATCTCACCATGTTAACTTCAGACATGTGACAAACTAATTATGTTACATACCAAGTCCTATAAGAGCAGATTAGTAAATTACAGCATAACTCATGCATGGCTACAATTTAGTAGGTGGACAAGCAGTAACAAAGGAGAAATTGAGGTATCATACCTGAATAAACACAAGGTTCCATATCTCAAGGACAGTAGGATCATCCTTATTAACCAAATTTGCAGCATCTCGACCACCCTTTCTGTCATAGTGAATTTCTGTACAAGGGCCACAAGGACCAGTATCACCCATCTCCCAAAAATTGTCCTATACAATGAAAATTATATGTGAAAAACAAAGTGAACAGGAAATGAAATTTTCAAAATCAACATAGAAGAATAAAATAGATCATGCTATTTGCAACAGCAGCATAAAAAAATTAACCAATATTCAAGTCATATATAACAAACGTACTAGGATGAATCACTCAAAAACAAATCTTAAAAAAAAAAGAAGAAAAAAAGAGCTTGTGCAGAACACTATATTCCTAAAATTGAGATCATCTCATTTGCTGCACCAGCACTGACAGGGGGCAACAACAATGCACGACAAGTCATGAAAAGCTTCTGCAGATGAAAGAATCCTTGCAACAAATTTGCATGAATGAAATATTAATGTCATCTATCGATAAAAGGGTAGCAGAAAATCCAGTTTCGACAAGAATTTTTCTCTGTAATTTGCTTCTAGCACCATCAAAATGTTAATGTAACCATTATCTGCCTACACTCCAATAGCAATGCAATATACTGACTGATTGCAACAATTACAGTGACTTGAGATAAACTTCACACCATATTATAAAAGAAAAACTATAAAGTACAATGATGAATATTTTTCTCAAGACATGAAAAATAGAAAACAAAGCAAGGCACACCTTACAACCAAATGGCAGCACCCGCTCAGATGGCAAAAATTTAAGCCATACATCTCTTGCTTCAGTGTCAGGAGCAAGACCAGCTGCCTCATCACCACCAAAATAAGTTGCATAGAATCGATCAGAAGGTAAGTTATACACCTGCAGGTCAACAAAAATGTAGACTTTTTTAAAGAAAAAAAATAGAATGGGAAAAAGAAATAAGTTTGGAAAGACCCTATCAGAAGGTAATTTATAACCTGCAGATCAATAATAATATAAAAATTAGAAAAAAAAAGGAAAAATAGGAAGGGGAAAAGGATTTTGGCATGTAGTGGTAGTTAGTAGGCACAGTATGATTTCAACAATTAATAGAAGCAGAAAATAAGCACAACAGATGACAAGGGCAAATACAAAGCTAAAAGTGCACTAAAGCACTAGGAGACATAAATGTGTCCAGCACACAAAGTGAGAGCAGGGAAAGACCTTAGTTAGGAGCTCCCAGGCCCATTCAATTGCCTCTTTCTTGAAATAATCACCAAATGACCAATTTCCCAACATTTCAAAGAAAGTATGATGGTAGGTGTCCTTCCCCACATCATCTAGGTCATTATGCTTCCCACCGGCACGGATGCACTTCTGGGTGTTGCATGCACGAGTTAGCTTGCTCAACTGTGTATTGGGATCAACAGTTCCCAAAAATATAGGCTTGAACTGGTTCATACCTAAAATTAATTGAAAAGTGCAAACGTCAGAGATACATATCTCAATACTCATATCCACTCTCAAATTCTTCTCCGAGACAGAGCATATTGCAAGATATCTTGTGTACCCTAAGCCAAAGTCGTGGAAAGAAACTTTAAATCCAACAGTACACAATCTCTTGTGAACCAGAACAAAATAAATAAAGAAGCAACCCAAAATTGACTACAAATAAAGTAGGCATACACTTCCAAAGCGTTCATTGACAGGTCTTAACCTCTTCCCCGACACTGGCCATAGAACAAAATATTTAGAGAAAAAAAAAGAAGAAGAAGAAGAAGAAGATAAAGAGAAAGAGGCGCGGATTCGAATTGACTAGACATATTCTCGTGAACCAAACAGAAAACAGAAGGAAGAAAAAAGAATACCAGCATTTGCAAACAGAAGAGAAGGGTCGTTGAGAGGGACGACGGGGCTTGATGTCCAATTGACGTGATTCTTGTCTTCGAAGAACTTGATGAAGGTGTCCCTCACTCTCTTGGCCGGCCACTCCACCTCGTCGACGCCTCGCATGGTTGCTGCGACGCACCCAGACGACGGCCGCAACGACCGCTGGGTGAACTTGAAGTGGGAAGTGAAGATATCGACGCAAGCCCTAGCCCCCGCCGCTGCAGCTAGGTTACCTTTATGCGCATTAGCGTAGATTCTCCTCATTCATTTTCCCCGCTAATTTTTCTCTTCCCTCTTGACTTGGCTTTTTTTCTCAGCCTCAATTTGCCTTTAATTTCATTTAATTATTATCTTACCTTTTCCAACTTTTTAAAGCGGTTTGGGAGGGTGTCAAAAATTACCTTTAGGATGGATGAGGATTTAAGATCAATACCAAATCAAAATTTTAATTTAACTACCTAAATTTATAATTAATTTATTGAATTCAACAAAAATGTTATTTTATATCATTATTTTTTATTTTTATATCATAGTTATAATAAAAATTATTATTAATAAAAAGTAATAATTATATTTATTAAACTATTATTATATTTTAAAAAATTATTTATTTATTTTATATTTAATAATTTTTTTTTTCAAAAAATATACATTAAAAATTTTCTTTTTAAATAAGTCATGTTATTTATTAAGATTTCTGGGACTAAAAACTAACCTTTGATATAATTATCATGTAAATAAAATGGTTTATAATGTTCCTTTTATTTATTTTAGATTGTTTATTTTATATAATTTCTCTAATTTTTATTTATAATCTTTCATAAATCTAATCTAAATCAAATAAATTAATTAAATAAATTCTAACTCATTGTAATAATTTCATTATATTATATTTACTTTGGTCATTTATATTTCATCTATAAATATCATATTATTTTAATTGAAGATTTTTATTGAATTTTTTTCTCTTTTGTCTTTTAAGTAAGTAGAGAATAATTATTTTTTTTCCTTTAAATTTTGGTAATTTTTTTATTTTTCTAATAAATTGAGTAAAATTAGTATTAAATTAATATGATATGTAGATTTATTTTATTTATTAAAAATTTTATTTTTGTTTTTATTTAATTAAAATAAAAAAGTTAAAATATAAGTATTTCTTTAAATAAAAAAATTGAGAGCTTTTTAAAAAATAAAAATTTAAATTCTAAATATTTTTTATTTTAAGTAAAAATGAATATTTTGAAAATATTTTAATCTTTTTTCTCTCTAAACAAATAAAAAAATAATTTAAGAATTTGTTTAGAAATTATTTTTTTAACTTTTCTCAATTATGCATATTTATATTATGTAAAGTTTATATATATGTGAAGAAATGTTAATATGAATTAAGTAAATTACAAATATGTTATATTATAGTTGAATAAATTATATAAATCAAATATATTGAAATTTTAATTATATTGAAATATTAATAAATTATAAATTAATTATTAAATTAATATCAAATAATATAAGTTAAAAAATATTCATAAAATTAAACTACCATATCTTGAAAATGTGGGTTCCTAAGATTTATTAATAGATTCAAAGAGAGGAAAACCGCCTATGACATAACCATGGCAAGGAATCAACTGCAAGGCTTGCAGCACTATCTAGCTTAGGCAGAGCATAATGAAACTTTTAAAATTTTTATGTGCATGAACTTTGCATAACCAATTTCTACAAATTAAGAAGTATGTTGCTACAATAAGTACAAGAAAAACTATTAAGAACTTGAGCTTCCTAATACAAAACTTTATGGCAAGGGATTGTGGAAGATAATAATGTATATATATAATTATAATTAAATTATATCAAAAAAATTTATCGATTGTAATTAAATTTATAATTAAAATTTTAATTAATAAATATTACTATAATTAATTATATGTATTAACTTTGAAAAAAAATTATTTGATTAAGAAAATTAATATCTAAAATTAAGAAATATAATTGAAAGAATGTAAAAGAATAATAATATAAGACAAATTATACATAATTTTATAACATAAAAAAATTAAGTAATATTAAGAAAAATTATAAAAAATAATTAAATTAATATCTAATATTAAAAATTATAATAGTATACTAAAAAAATTTAAAATTAAATAAATATCTTTGTACAAGTCAAATTAATAATATTATAAAAAGAGAATATGTGTTAATTTAGTACTTAATGATATATTATAAGTAGATTTTTCAGACTTATTATATAAGTAATGAAAATATTATTATTACGTTTTATTTGTTGTCTTAAATAATTTCTATAACTTTAGTTTTAAGAGGAATAGTTATTAGAATTTATATATTTTGTAAAGTATAAATTTTTTAGGGCAAGGCTTAAGGCCATTCAAGCAACTTGGTGTTTCCATAAACAATTTATATGAATATATTTCTATTAATAAAGTTTGTTATTTTTGGAAACTTATTAAGTTTAGAATTAAATTTTTCATACATATATCTCTATTTAGTTGACCAAAATAATTATGTTGAACTAAGATTTCATCAATGTTTGCTTGTACCCTGAAATTATTTGTGTGTTTAAGTTTATAACAGTATCAAAAGTAGATTCAATTCCTTGTAATAGTCAATAATATTTCAATGATAGCTACTGGCTAATTTCCCTTACGGTGTCTGTATTATTACCTTTTCCTTTTCCATCCTGGTTTTGATTTTTTTTATTGTTTGTGCTTCATAATAATGGGAAAATTGGTTGTATAGGGTATTTACGAACCTTGTAGTGAAAAGAGGATGTAGTACTTCTCTGTAACAAATTCTGTGATTCTATGATTGCTAATATTATCGAATTTTTCTTGCTATAAGATTGGATTCATACACTGCCATGTTGATAAAACACTGTGCTCTTGACTGGACTTTGTTTTTGGATCTTCATTCTTGTACAAGTATGTGATTGTTAAATAGTAGCTTCAAATATGACCTTGAGCCAATTATGACAATCTTTTTTCTCTCTATTTATTTTTTGAAGGTCCTCAATGCAGTATTTAATCTCTGCAAGATAAGTAAGAGGAGACAAGAACAAGCTGCTGAAAATGGAATCATTCCACACTTGATGAATTTTATTATGTCAGAGTCGACTTTAAAACAGCATGCGTTGCCTCTACTTTGTGATATGGCTCACGCATCACATAATTCAAGAGACCAATTAAGGGCCCATGGTGGTTTGGATATGTACTTGAGCCTGCTTGATGATCCACTTTGGTCAGTGACAGCGTTGGATTCTATTGCTGTTTGCTTGGCTCATGACAATGATAGCCGGAAAGTGCAACAAGCTTTATTAAGAAAGGATGCAGTTCAGAAATTAGTGAGATTTTTCCAATGCTGTCCTGAGCAACAATTTGTGCACATATTGGAGCCTTTTTTGAAAATTATCATGTATGATATTTTTCATCTCTACTTTTTATTCTTTTCATTGTCTGGTGATGCTGTTCTAATAAGGAGGTGCCAGTATAGTGATCATTTTAGAGTCTGCTTAGGTGAACATTGAATAAAAAAGAACTTTGGTGCATTCAGTATATTGAGTTTGAACATTGGAAACGGAAAAGGCAATCCAGGACATTGACTTGGATCAGCCTAAGATTCACTTTCTTTTCCTTTTTTTTAATTCTGGGGTTTCCTTAGGTATACATTGTTTTGGCAAGCTTTTCTTGATGTGTAGTTATCTAAAAAATACAATCGTCATTGAAAAAGAGCTCGTAAAATTATCCAACATTTTTTTTAAAATTTTGGAATATTAATTTGTTGCTCATTAATTATATAACATCAGTTTAGACTCAATGCATTGCCATGGGGACTCAATTTTAAACCTGCTGCCAAGCATTTGATTTTCTGTAGGCCAGGAAATGTATTGTGGTGTACTTGTGTCTTTATCTGTTTTGGATGCAGGAAATCATCCCAGATAAATACAACTTTAGCTGTCAATGGTTTGACCTCCTTGCTCATTGCAAGGCTGGAATATCAGGATGCAATAGCTCGACTTAACTTGCTTAAATTAATAAAGGTGAGAATTTGGTCTGTGCTCTGCTACAATTAATTATTGACTGTTGTGCTTGCATTTATGGGTTTCCCTTGTTCATTGTGGAATGTCTATTTTGCCATGATTTGTTCCATGATGAGAATATCTTTTTTGAGTGGATGCTACACTTCCTTCCCTCCATCTCAAAAATTAGTTGTACTTATTACAGATAACAAGCGTGTGGTCTGCTCGTTTCTTCTCTGACCTACAATGGCGTCAACTTGGCTTTTCTCTTTGCCATACCCTTTTCCTTGGTTGAAATTTTCCACCTAATCATCTAGTTTCTGCTTTGCTACCTCTCTATGGTACTAGAAACTTTAGTTTCCTGCTCAAAGGGTTTGTAAGAGGCTTTTACCTAAGGAACCCTTCATGCTATGTTTTGGAAGGTTATGACTGGTGGGTTATTGCCTTCATTGTATAGTTAAATTAGCTAGGCTATGAGTTTTGAAGATTGTGCCAAATTCTAGAGTGGTAGAAGTGGTGCTTGCAAATGGTTTCAGGCATTAAACATGTGGAAGGTGAATAGAGGGGGTTGTGGACTGTGTGAATACATGGAATTGATGGCATATGTGAAGGTCCTAACTGGTGTCATTGGATAGCTGGAATAAAATGGTTATTAAAATTGGGGTTAAGTACTGAACTAATTCTAGTGTGTGATATGTTCACAACCTGGCGCATAGCTTTGAAGTCTTATTGGATGTTTGAGCATGAGAAAATTGAACATAACAGTTGTTTAGCAATATAGCCAGCATTCAGGATTGGCAAAGTTAATGACCAAGTTCTTTGAATAATGGTTTACTTTTGGGGTCTCAAGTGCTGCTGTCCCTGAAGAACCTCTTACAAATAGATGAATATCCTGAAGCTTTGGTAGTGGAACTCTCGGTGGGAGAGCTGTCATTCAAAGGACAGTTGTTTCCTACTTCTCAAACAGGATGATGACATTGGAGGTGAATAAGTCATTCATTGTTCCTTCTATCTTACTTGGGGTAAGGCAATGCCTCTAGAGAATAGAGTTGATGTAATGGAGAATGGGAATGGAGCCAAGATTTGGCCACACAAAACAGAGATGGGACTTTGTTTTTAAATGCCAGCCGACTCCTAAGAGCATCCACTTTGAAGGAACACTACCAGTCCTTGATTTTGATGTTTTGATTCTGATGGAGTTGGAAAGATACAGTAACTGTGTGTCGTCCTGTACTGCACTTTTTCATCACGTGTTATTTTCTATTTGCCAATGGAAGCTGTATCAGAAACCAGTATGCTTGCTTGCTCTGATTAGTGATGTCACCCTGGAATTTATTGTGTCAGGCTGTGTATGAGCATCACCCGCGACCGAAGCAATTGATTGTGCATAGCACCCATTAGTACTCACCATCGGACTCTGTTGGTGCGTTTACATGGAATCAAGGTTGGCAATAGAATATGATATCAAACGAGGAATAAAATAAATAAATTCTCGTTATCGGCAATCCAACCCCATTTTGTAAATTAAGGGAATGGCAATTCTAGGCCCATTTCCTCCTTTTGCCGGTCAGTAGGGGGCCTAGCAATGGAGAGCGATAATGGAGATTTCGTTTGTGAATCCTTCTTCTGCCGTTGAAAAATCCCAGACCTTTAGAGTGCACAATTCTGGGAGTTTTGTTAGAAACTCAAATATTGAGGACTGACTCGCCTCGGTTGCGTACCTACTGCCTCATGGAAGAGAGATAAGTGTCACGATATTATTATTATTTTTTTAAAAATAATCTATTAAATTGTACAGTACTAATTATTATATGATGCAATATCTTTTTTTTTATAAAAAATATGGAAGTCACGTAATATGCACGGGTCACTAATGGGTCTGGTGTGTGACAAATCTTCTAGATCGTTAAATTTAAATTAATTATTTAAGTTAATAATAATTATGATAAAAATAATAATATGCTCAAAAAATTTATGTGATTTTTGACATTTATTTCATATTAAAAATAATTTGAGAATATTTTATTATAAAATAATACAAAATAACTTGCTCTCACGATTGATCCTTTCAAGCCGAGCCCCGCGTACCCCCAATCTCAAAAGAATGTTTGAATTTAATCATATGGATAGCCTTTGTCATTATATCTATAACATTTTCAACCGAACTAATCTTTACCATATCTCTATGTGATATGATCTTACAAACACAATGATACCTAACATTGATGCACTTAGGCGTCATATGATGCATTTGATTTTTAATCAAATATATCACACTTTGGGTATCACAATGTACAACAATAAGACCCTGTTGTAATCCTAGATTATGACCACGAACTTGCAACCATCTCACTTCTTTCACTTCTTTTTTAGTTATCATGCATTTAGTTTGTGATATGAACAAGACAATTGTATACTATAAAATTGTATTTCATTTAATGGAGCAACTAAAAAGAGTGAAAATATCATTTATCTAAGATTTCATCTTGTCTAGATCTCCAGCATAGTCAAAATCAACATATTCAATTATATTATTGTGGGTGTCAATATTCTTGTTGTAGATCAAATCAATATATGTGATTTTTCTAAACTATCTTAAGATCTATTTTATCACTTCCCAATCACTTTCACTAGGGTTTTCTATGAATCTGGAAACAATCTTAATAGTGTGTGAAATGTTTAGATGAGTATAGACTATAGCATACATGATGTTACCAGCAGCATTGCTATATAGAACTCGGATCATTTGCTCTGTCCCCTCTTCTATTTGAGGTAACTTTGTTTTAGATACTTTAAAATAAGCTACTAATGGAATACTCACAAACTTGTAATTGTCCATACCAAAACATTTTAGAAATTTTTTTAATGCATTTTTTTATGACAAGTACAAGGTCCTCACACCTTAATTTCTGTGAATCTCCATTCCCAATCTCTTCTCCACCACTCTCGTATCTTTCTTTTCAAACTTGTCAATCAGTTAATCTTTCAACTAATTGATTTCTAACAAGTTTTTTTTTTTTGAGCTACTAACATATCATCAATGTAAAGCAATAGATAGATGAAAGAACTATATGACAACTTTTTATAATAGATTGAGTTATCATAGTGTTGTAAAAATAATCAATTAAATAATATAATATTACCATAAAAATAAATTAATAAAAAACATCATATTTGAAGTGTATTATGCATTGTTCTTAAAAATAATTTTTGCCTGCGTAAACAAATTTTTTTAGTGTATTAAGTTATACCCACTATCTTTTTAAAATATAATAAACCTTCTTATTAATTTACATTTTAAATACTAAAGTAATAGATATAGTTTAATTTTTTAATTAACCCAATAATATGTCATAAATTATTGAAAAAATGATGTATCTTTTTAACTTTTAAGAGTAAGAAAAATAAATTAATTTATATTAATTATGATTTAATAACTTATAATGTGAAATAATGTCGAATATAAATTTTAATAATAACAAACGACTAACTTTATTATGATACATAACAATTAGTAATAGATACATAATGATTAATCTAATGGTCATATAATGACTAGTCAAACAATTATAAAATAGTTAGTTGATGAAGTTTAAAAACATATTAATTAGTTTTTGAAAATACACTAATTTACAACAATCTCTTGTTATGGATTAAACAATGAGAATATAATATGTTATCTTTAATGTCTTTCGGGCTATAAGCCAAAAACTAAAATGTACAAGTTTTGATATTCAGAAGGATGGTGAAATAAAAATTTCTATGAACCATGACGTCTTAATGAATAATGTTGAACTTACCTTTGTGTTATATTCTTTAAGATCATACTATTTAATGTGGTTAGATGCTATTAAGCCATGTGCACATCTGATTTATTTTTATGAGACTTTTAATAATCTTACCTAAGATCTCATAACAGTAGGCTCACTTCATTCTTATATAGTTGATTCTATTAAGTGTTCATTTTAATAACACACCACACATAATGGTTATATAATTCATCAAGAGAGAAACTCAATCTTAAACCTTGAAATTATTGCACTATCTACATTATAGGAAAGGACTTTATAATTTTGCTAGTGCACACAAGTTCAATAAATAACTTGTTATTACTTATATGAACCTACTTCAAGAGATCTTATATTACATAGGTTAGGTTTCCATTAATCTTAACTATTCTCTATAAGTATAAGTCTTTTTTTTTTCTTAATGTAATTTACACTAATTTTTTACTTAGTAATTTAATTAAAAGATCATCTTAATTTATTTTTGACCATACAAAATCAAATGACATCACTCCATTACTTAATTATTTTAATAATTCACATTTTAGATAAATATGTCTATTCTTTCCATTATATGACTTGCTTTTGACACGAGTAATAGATACTTGATTATCACAATACATCAATACTTATAAGTGTTAGTTTTGCCTATGATGGAATATCTATTAAAAAATTATTAACCAATTTGTCTTAACATTAGCTATCTCTAAAACTATAAACTTAAAATCCAAGATGGATTGAGTAATAATTACTTATTTATTAGGCTTTTAAACCTCCACTTCACCTTTAAAAGTGAATACATCTTATTTGAATCAAAGATTTAATTAACATTGTTATACTATTTTAATATAACAGAAATCCACTCTAAAATATATTACAGATAGTTTTAAGCATAAAGCTTATAACCCAAGCCAATGCCCTTCGAAGGTAGACTAGCACACTCCTACTAACAATTATAACTAGTTACATTATAAGTGCTAACTAGTTCTTATAGTTGTATCTTGCAAATTCAAAACATCTTTTTTATTTTTTTCATTTTTCTTAGGTTGTATTCATTTTTATTGATTACATACCATGAGATTAGTATAATGATATGATTAATAATATTTGCAAAATTCAATAACTATCAAACCTGAGTTCAAGAACCATTCCAATTATTGCCTAGATAAGCATATACCAACAACCATATATTCTAGTATAACAAATTAAAAGGTATTAGTTAAATGAAACCTTGCTCATCAATTATGAGTTCATTAGGCATTATATTTACTCTCATAATATTTCCTATTTAATATGGATTTTAAAGAGTTATAAGGTACAATATAATCTTATGGAATCATGATTTTTACCTTTATATTAATCTTATTAATAATTAATAACTTACAATATTTTCTTTTAATAGATAAGAGTTAGCTTTATAAACTTGATTAAAAATATCATAAAAATAGTACGATATATCTAACTCACATGATTAAATATGAGTATATATTAACTCAAGAACATGAACATAATTTTACCTTCATTTATGAATGTTCAGTTATCATATGCACACATAAAGATATAATTTTATACCTTATTAAATTTTGAATTAAATATACTTTAAATTTACAAATTCTTGTTGCTTATTAGCCTTTGTGTGTTTTTCTTAGGATAGTCCTTTTAATATACTTGGATTCTGAAGCCAATTCACATATAAATCATAATTTATCTCAAATTAGAAGAATAAATTTTCATACAATTAGATAGGCCACTAACTAGCATATGAAAGAAGATTACATTGTTGTAAGATATAAAGTGCAAATGTAACTACATAAGTTGTTAACACTATAATGACATACAAATTTAGAATCCTATTGTGGGTGGAACTATAATTAGGATTAGTCATGTAGAATAAGAAAAACTATTCTTAAGATTACTGAAAAAAAATCAATTAAATAATATAATATGACAACAAAAGTAAATTAACAAAAAATATTGTGTTTGAAGTGTGTTAGGCACTGTTCTTAAAGATAGTTTCCACTCCTATAGATGAATTATTCTAATGTAGTAGATTATAACGGTTATTCTCTTGAAATAAGACAAACTTTTCTAATAATTTACACTTCAAATTGTGAGGCAATCGAAACAAGTCAATCTTTTTATTAACCTAGTAATAAGCCATGGATTATTGAAAAAAATAATGTATCCTTTTAACTTCCAAGAATAAAAGGAAATAACTAATTTAAATTAATTATGACTCAATAACTCATAATATGAAATGATGTCAAATATAATTCTAATAGTAATAAATGACTAGCATTATTATAATCAATAATAGTTAGTAATAGACATATAACAGCTAGTCCAATGGTCATATAAGGACTAGTTCAATGATTATATAATTGTTAGTTGACTAAGTCTAAAAACATGGTAATTGGCTTTTGAAAATACACTAATTTACAACATATAGTTACCTTTACAATAATCATTATCAACAATAAAATTGCCAAACCACTTGTATCATCACTTAGGTGGTAGTTTGAGACCATAAAGTAACTTTTTTAGCAGACAGACGCAATTATCCTTCACTAGATCTACAAAACTTTTTAGCTAATACATGTAAATCTTTTAATTAAGATTTTCATGCAAAAATGTTGTCTTGACATCAAGTTACTCTAACTTCAGGTTAAATAGGACAACTATGGCAAGTGATATCCAAATGAAATTGTGTTTTACTATATGAGAAAAAACCCTATGAAAGTCAATACCTTTTTTCTATGTAAAGTCCTTTGCAATTAAATATGCCTTGTACCATCCATTTTTCGCTCCAAAAATGTCTTCCTTTCGCTTATAGGCTTATTTAAACCCAAAAATCTTTTAACCCTTCGATAACTTTATGGTCAGTAATCATAATGGACCTTTTTTTTCCTTCAGAAGCATTGCATACTCATTACAAGTTACATCTTTATTGATAATAAATTTAGTTGAACTTGACTCAACACACCACAACCTATATTATTTGACCCCTACTAAATAAGTTAAGAATATCCACTTTTTTAACCCTTGGCCTAATTTTTTATTTCATAATGTAAGTACAATAATCAAATGTTCTAAGATTAAAATAATTAATAGGAGAACTTGATCATATTTGCTCTAAAGTCTTTATTTTAATTGTTGTTGATGGTGACCAATTAACTAAGTAATAGGCCATTTGACAGTTTCAACCCAAAAGACTTTTAGTAGTTTTGCCTTAAAGAGTGTTTTGTTTATTTATTATATAAGTTCATTTTATTGTAGCATATGTTTGACTATATGATGTTAGACAATACTTTTATTTTTGCATAACTCTTCAAATTCACTAGAATAATATTTGAAATCATTGTTGGTCCTCAAATGCTTGATTATTTTATCAATCTACTTCTTAATCAAGACCTTCCACTATTAGAATTTGCTTAATATTTCACTCTTTTGTTTGAAAAAATACACTTACACTTTCCTAAAAAATCATCAATAAAAGTTAATAGATATCTTACCTTTAAATGGAATAAAAATAAGTTTCCATAAGTCAGAATGTATAGACCATTGTTTCTTTAGTTCTATGGACTGCTATAATGAACTTGACTTTGCTTTGTTTTTGAAAGATGTTGTAGTAGTAAAACTCCATATTACTTATTTTGTGAACTTTGAGCAAACCTTGTTTGCTTAACTTAATCTTGTCTCACTCACTCATGTGGTGTAATCACAAATGTCATAACAAAGTAGTCTTAAAACTTGAATTTTCTATTGAAATATTTACACCATCGATAATGGTACTTCCTTAAAGATAGTAAAGGTCATTAACTAGTTTTTCTTTCATCGTGATTAGTATGCCATTATAGTCTTTGAGTACTTCATCTTTAAATGGGTATCAATGGCCATAATATTAAGAATATTTAATGATATGAGATTCTTTTTGAACTTTATAATATGCTGGACTTTTAATTTTTTGATAATGTCATCATGTATCTTGATTTGAATGGTACATATACCAATAACATATACTGCCATATTGCTCCTCAATATGATTGTTCCATCATTAATTAATTTGTATGTGGATAATTAATGCTTATTTGGATATATATATATATATATATAATATATATATAACCTAAATCAAGAATTCACTCATTATTTAAGTCATTAGTTGACAATGTTAGAATGTTATCACCATTAAAGATTTTTTCCTCATTAGCTACATTTATTCCATTAGTTGGATTATTAGCCATTAGCTTCTTTTTATCTTTGTGCTTGGGGCAATTCCTTTAAATATGTTCATTTTCATGATATTAATAACAAATTGCTTTATTATGTCTAGATTTGGACCTATACGTACCTTTACTACCTAATCCTTTTTTAGTTGATATGCCTCGGATAGTCAAGTGGGTTGTTTGATTCTCTACAAACATTCATCATCCATTTCTTTAACTTCCTTGAATTTAATGATACTTTTACATCATTAAATAATGATACTTAATGATATTGTTACTACTTTCCCTTACGTATAATATAACATTGACAAAATTTTCATTATAAAAAGAAAGCTTGCATAGTAACAAGATAACCTGATCTTTATCATTAATTTTAACACCAATATTTTCAACTTTAAGATTACTTTATTGAACTTATTTAGAAAACTTTGAATAAGGATTCATTCTTTCGATTATAGAGTATAACAATGGTGTTTCAAGTTGATTAAGGACTTCATTATGTACCACAACTCTAATTTGGACCATAAACTATCATGTGTGGTTTGATAATCAATTTCATATAGATTCTTATATGATAAATATAATAAAATTATACTATATGACTTCTTAATGAGCTCCTTCTTTTATTTCATCATAGTCTCTAATAATTCTCTTTTGACTTTGAGCACCTTAGCCAATTCTTGTTGGACTAAAGATGTTTGTATTTTGATGCATCATATCTTGAAGATATTTTTACTATTAAATTGTTTCACCTCAAATTTTGTTGCCAAGATTTTTATCATCATAAAATATATTTGGGAATCAATTGAACTTTGTTATCAATTTGTTATGATATATCTACTAGAATGTTGAATGTAAACTAATTATTTAGGTAGAATAACAATTGCAGTAAAAATAATAATATGCTTAATATTAAAAAATATGAAAATTTACATAGTTTTGTGTTTAGCCTACTTTTATGACAAAAATGATCAAAGAATATTTCATTATAAAATAACAAAGAATTTACAAGTTGCATTTACAATTGATCCTCACAACCCAAAACCTGTAAATACCCAATCTCTCTTCACTCTCTATATATGAGTTTTCCCTTAAACCCTAAAATTATACTCTTTTAACTAAAGGATTACATTTGGCCTATATAGGCCAACTAAATGTTTGTAAACATAATGGCTAGATAGCCATTAAATGTCTTTGTATGGCTCTTTATGTTGCTCCATGTAAGTTAATTGCTTCAACATTTTGTTGCTCAAATACATGGTCATCCTAATTGTTGATAGCCTCATTAATTTTACATGTTAGGATAATAAATGAGTTGGCCTAGATCAATATAGTTACTACACTACAAAGAAATAGTAAATGCATGTTTAAGTGGGTGGCCATTGTGCAATTTAAGGCCATAGCTAACAAAATCATAATACCTAGGCCTCTTTAGATGAGATAAGGCAAGTAATACACCTTTAAAGTAGCAAGTTAACAACAAAAGTGTAGCTGACATTACAATAGGAATAGTAAGGTGACTAAGGTGCTAAATCTTGTATTTTACAAGTTAGCAATGCTTGATAGAATAATAATTCCAAAAGGATGGAAGTGGTAAACTTTAAGAAAGACCTCTTAGCTCACTCAATTTTGTTTAGTTTGGTATATGGTATTACATAATTAGAATTTCCTTTTCATTAATAGATAATTATGATGTCTTTAGCTTGTCAAAATTAGTAGAATTTTCTAATTCCATGTTAAAATATATATAAAAAAACTAATTGAGAAAATAAATAAAAAAGGAAAGAGAAAGGATAACATAAAGATATGTAGTTCAGTTATAATGACATATATTAAAAAATCTTATAATTAAGGAGATTTCATTACAATCAAAATAAAATTCTATAAATCAAGTAATATAAATTTGATTGTAATATAATAAAAATTTTAGTAATCAATTAATATCATAGTAGAATTTGAGTATTATTACAATGTAATTGCCTTATATGTATGACAATCTCTATTATACACAATTCAATAATACTCAAATTCTACTTTAATATTAATCAATTGCTATAATGTTTATTTAATTAAAACCAAAATTATATTGATCAATTCATAAAATCTTTCTTTGATTGTAATGAAATCTCCATAATTATAAGTTATTTTAACACTCCCCTCAAGATGAACATAGATCAAAGAGTAATGTTATCTTGGTTAAATATATAAAAGCCACCAAATACCGATTACATGACTACTTGTAGTATTGCCTAAATCTTGCATGAAGATGCATAAGTAGTTCATATGATATTTGGTCATGTAGGACTAATAGATCCTTCAAAGAAAAAACTAGATATGAAAAAGAAAAAACTACAAAAAAAGAAAAGAAAAACAATAAATTAGCTTTGTTGAACAATATAAGTCATATCAAGTTTTATACCTTAGTAATGTAGGATTTTATACTTTTTAATAAACTCTCTTGGCATATGTTAAGCTTGACTAGCACTTAACATAATAAAACTTGAATTAGACTAGCTAAACTCAAGTTTTACACCTCATTAATGCTAGGTTGAATTGATGAGATTAAGCGTATAAAAAAAAGTCAAACTACTAATTGACAAATGCAGACAAAAGGGGTAACCAAAACTTTAATATCATTAAAACCTCATATTTATTTAAAAACTCAAGCTAGTAGACAAAAAAAATTATAAATATTATAAATTATGCCAATTCTTTATAGTTTAATGATGTGAAATTTTATACTTTTTAATAGCATTGCTTTAGCCATTTTGCTTTAATTAGGCAAGAGTTTGTGTATTTTCTTTTTGTTTTGTTTTTGTCATTGCTAATTCTTTCTCTACATTACACTTATATTAAAAAGGAAATTAAAAAAGGGAGAAACAAAATTTTTTGTCACAAAAAATAAACAATTCATCATAAAATTATTTAATAATGATCATAACATTGTCACAATAGTCATTACTAAGGTCTAAAAAAAGCATAAATGCAATGAAATCTAGAAAGTTGTTAACTTTTTTTAACAACAAACAAGTTGTTGGTTGCAAAATTTATTAATGATGATACATTTTATTGCCAAGATAGAATTTTGCATGACTCTTTAAAGTAGTTAGGGAGAATTATTTTTACATCTCTGAATGTAGATGTGCTTTCTAAAGATAGTTGCTCACATAACACCTAATCTTACTGTTTTGGATAATAAACACTTTTACTCTTACGACCAATCCTTTTCAAAAAATAAAAATTATTTTGAATTTTTTTGGGGTGTATTATTAACTCTTGTTTCTAACTTGTAATTTTTTTTAATCCATTATAACATTATATTACATTTGTCACTAAATGAAATTGATTAATAATTGAAAGGATTAGAAAGAATTGTCAATAAAAGATAAATACTAAAATAAGGAATCATATATTTACTCACATAAAAGATGAGTTTTATGAACAACATAATTATCCATTTACATATTATAACCAAAACTTAATAAACAAAGTCTTCATCTTTAAGAATATTATAATATAATCAATTTTGTAAAGTCATTTGCATACATAGCTAATTTAAAAACAAAGTAGTGACAACTTCCAAAATGATTGGCTTTATATAGTCCAAACTCCAAAGTTAAAACAAACCTTTAGATTTGTGGTAATCTCTCCACAATCTTATAATAACCACCTTATTTTTTTTTTGTCTTGTTTAGCTTTCTCAAAAGTGAGTTTAGCCCTCTTAACTTCTTAAATTCCTCTAGGTTATCTTAACATAAACTAATACAAACTTTAATATCGTCTTAAGAGTGCTGGTAAGTTTGGTATCAAAATTAATTAAACTTTAACTTTAACAAAATGTACCTATTTTCTTCTTCTTTGTTTTAGAGAAAGAGGGAGTCAAAGGGGCATAAGTGATTAGCTTAAGCCTTATAGCTTATTATAGATAAAGATAAAAAAAAAATAACTATTATTATCTTTAGATTAAGCTAAAGAAGAAGGCATAACCTTATCCTTAAAATTGACAATAATAAATTTTAAGGTCACATATTGCGAGAAATAATTATTTGAGTTAAAATGTCAAGAAACATAAGAATGAGCTTTAGCTTATAAATATTTGCACCAAACGATATTAAAAATGCAACATTTATTTATTGTATAACTCATAACATAGACGTATTTGTGAAGAAAGAAGCCATCACTCTTTAATTAAATGCAAACTTTATCATTTCACATAGAAACAATTAAAATTTCCTAAGTATGAATAATCTCAAGCTCATTTTTATAAATTGATTGAAAATTAAACTCAATAACTATCCAAAAATTAGTTCACCTAAAAAGTGTGGAGTGTTTACACTTCTTATCTTGTAACCTAACTCCCTAAGCTATTTTTTGGTTAGCAAAATGATCTTTTTACTTTTTTTGGGATTAATAATTATAACTCCTTCTTCCCTTTTGGCATCATTAAAAAGTGAACCAACATTTCAAAAAAAAAAAATCAATATTTTCTAGAGATTAAAAGTGAGATCAAACCATATAAAGCTAGAAGGTAAAATCATCACAAAAGACCCATTATGTGGCATTGATATTGTCCAATATATTACGGATTACAACTACATCTTGAAAATTTTCCATTACCATTTAAATCTTAATAAGATTTAAAGCATGTGTTTTGCAACCTTTGGTAGATCTTCTTACTACTCTTAGAAGAATGCTTTAATAAAATCCATTAACCAAGTTAACATCCTTTTGAGCTAGGGTCTGGGTACTTATCCAAGTCAAGTTAGACTCATAAATGGGTAATTCATTGCCATCTATCACAATAAATGTCTGAGAATCTTAAAAAATGGTATTTTATACTAAACAAAATGAAGATCCTTAAAAAGTGCATGACCAATAGCTTTGATCAAATGTTTAGGGAGATTAAAAGGTTCCCTTTTGATCACATAGGTCGACAAGCATATGTCATCATAAGATAAGTGATTTATATTTCAACTTATCAAAGAGATAATACTTGTAATAATTCTTTGCATAATATAAACTTTCATTGGCAAGGAATTTGCTTTCTTATGCTTGGGAGTAGCTAAAATTAGAGCTTTTTTAATCTCATAAAGAATGTTTCCCTTATACTTGATCCTTAAATGCAATTTTCAACTCCTTAGGAGTTAAAACTCAATCTTTAATCCATAACTTATGGAAATTGACCTCATCGTCAGCATTAGGAACAAAGAAAATATCTGTAATCACCTTTGGTGTCAATACAACATTAGTTCTATTCATATAAGATGTTATCCTCTCATCAAAGTAATTTGTAATATTGATAAAAAAAATGTTTTCACTATATTGAGATAATAAGCACAATTCATATTAATAAAGTTCAACCACTTTTGCACAATAAAATCATTAAGAAAATATTGATCAAGAAACAGTTTCTTAGAAAAATCTTTAATGGATCTCCCACCCACTACTTCTATATGCATAAAATTCTCCTTATACTTTCTAAAAGCTTTATAAGTAGCAACTTTAAATTTGAAGTACTTCAGGGGCGAGCCATCAATTTCTGTAAAGGTGTTGTATTGACTTGCTTCATTTTCTTAGTTAAAGCTTTAATAAAACCATCATTGTTCAAGGAAGCCTCAAGTTAAGTTGGAGTTGGTATAGATAGAGGAGGAAGAGCCATTAGATGTCAATAATATTCATATTAATTATGAGATAGGGTCTAATGGTGGTGGAGACAAGTCAAACCTTACTTATCAAGTCGGAGACGAGGAAGTTGGGGTGCTTTTTGAAGGTGGAGAATGGTGGTGATTTCTTTGACAATGGTGAATTCTTTAGTGTTAGTGTCAACTTTTTTTACAACTTTTCACTTTATCTTCATTATGCTTTGGGAGAGGAAGGTTAATGAAATTGAGACTTGGGTATTGTGATTTATAGGTTAATTGATGGATTAAGGATGAAAATTTTGGTTAATTTGGGAAGATTTTAGAGGATCTAAGAGAATTTAATGGATTTGGTGTAAATGGCTAGGGTTTAGAAAAATTAGGGATTTTGATTTTTTTTCTTAAAAAGGAAAGGTTTTGAAGATTTGATTAATAATGATTGAAAAGGACAATATGTCATCAAAAAGGAATTTTTTGTCAATTAAGCCAAAAAATAGGGCTAAGTGGTCATAAAAATAGTTTGAGGTTTCCTTTTAAACAGAATGCTTTCGCAACATAAAATCACCTTAAAACACTTAAAGTATGTCTGAAATATCAATCAATTATACAAATTCATATAATAATATGTAAAATGTGAAATGAAAGCCTAAGATGCATTTATCATTTCCAAATACTTTTTAATACTTAAGAATTTATCCTTACTCAATGACTTTATAAAAATATTAGCAAGTTGATCATTAGTCTCAACAAACTCAACAATGACATCTCTTTTAAGCACATAATCTTGAATGAAATAATGTCTTATAATGAATGGGATTCTTGAGACATAATATTGTATCACAATAGATTGACACCTTAGAAAAGTACAACTAGAAGTCTTTTAATCATACCTTAATATTGTTTCATCTACTTTTTTTTATTTTTTTTCATCTTATCTAAGCTTTATGAATGTTGGCATTGGTGTACCATAATGTTTTGAGCCCTTAATTCCAAACTTTTTCAAACTTTATTTGGCTAAAGAGGATCTTATTCAAGCTTTGCTCAATTTGTAGACTGAGGAAGAAACTAAGTTCTCTTAACATGCTCATTTTAAGTTCTTTCTCCATTTAAGAAGTGAATTCCTTACACAAAGAGTTATTAGTGAAACCAAAAATAATATCATTAATATAAATTTGAACAATTTAATGATCTTACCTTTTACCTTTGTGAATAAGATGGTGTCCACTTTACCTTTTAAGAATCTTTTCTCAATCAAGAATGAGCTAAGTTGTTTATACCAAGCTCAAGGAGCTTAATTTAATTTATATAAGGTTTTGAAGAGTTTAAAAACATGATCCGAGAATTTTTTACTCTCAAAACCTAAAGGTTACTTAACAAACACTTCCCCAATAATAAAACTATTAAGGAATGAACTTTTCACATTCATTTGATATAAAGTAAAATTCATATAAGATGTATATGCAAAAAGGATGTGAATGACTTTTAGCTTAGCCACAGATGTAAAGGTCTTATCATAATCTATTCCCTCTTTTTGGTTGTATCTTTGGGCTATAACTTAAGCCTTGTTGTGCACTATTTTCCCACTCTTATTTAGTTTATTCTAAAACACCTACTTAGTGCCTACAGTAAAATGGTCTTTAGGTCTAGGGACTAAGGTCCACACTTGGTTCCTTTCATATTGGCTCAACTCATCCTCCATGACATACACCCAATGTTTATCACTTAATGCATCTTCCACATGTTTTGGCTTTATTTGAGAAATGAGTGCAATTTGGTGTTAGTGTTCCTAAATAATGATCTTATTCTAAGAGGATCAAATACATTATTGATATTTGATATTGAAATTATTTAATCGAGTACTTTCATTCTTTAGGCATTCCTTATGTCACATTTTGCAAGTTGCCAAAGTTTTCTATATTTGATGTGCTTACTTTAGGTTGATCATTTTCAACATTGGGACCATCATTTTGTGCTTTCTTTTTTAGTGTATCAATTAAGTCCTATATCATCTAAAACATCTTCCTTTCTTAGGTTAAAACAATTTATTTCATCATAACTAATATGCATGGATTCTTTAACTATTAACAATCTCTTATTAGTTGAGGAGTATCCTAGAAAAATATGTTCAATAGCCTTTGAATCAAAATTTTCAATGTTATCTTTAGTGTTCAAGATAAAACACTTATAACTGAATACCTTACCTTAAAATAATTTATTTAAGGCTTTCTTCCATTCCATAAATCGTAAGGAATCATTTTAAATGAGGGATGAATTAAAACCTAATTTGACATATAGTATGTCGTGTGGACAACTTTAACTTAAAAATATTTAGGCAAGTTAAATTCATTTAGCATAGTCTGAGCCATCTCTTAAAGGGTTTTATTTTTGCATTCAGCCACCCCATTTTGTTAAGACATTCATAGGGTTAAAAAATTATAAAAAATTCCTTGGGCATTGCAAAATTTTTCGAAACCTTCATTTTTGAATTCTCCTTCATGATCACTCTTATTTAAAGTGATGAGACATCCTTTCTCATTTTGCAGTCACTTGCAAAGCCTCTCAAAAACTTTCAATGCCTCATCCTTATGAATAAAGAACATATCCCATGCAAACCTAATGAAATCAACTATTATGACAAATACATAATGTTTACGACCTAATAAAGACATTTTAGATAGATCAAAAATAACTATATGCAATAATTGAAGAGGGTTGGAAGTATATAATACTTTCTTACTATTAAAAGAGTTTTCTTTAACCTATTTACCCATATGACAAGTATTGCAAATCTTTTTTTTTTTTTTTAAATTTTAGCTTAGGTAGCCCTTTTACAAGACATTATGGTTTAGTAAGAGCATAAGACTTTTGTACTCTTATGCCCAAGCATCTATGCCATATCTAAGTTTCTTCATGCATAAAGGTAAAACACTTGACATTTTGGTTAGTAAAAGAATAAATATCAGTGGCATAAATATTGTTACATCGATTAGTAACAAACAAAATCTTGTTTGTGTTTAAATTGGTAATATGACATGCATTGGGTTCAAAAGAGACTTTGCAGCCACTATCATAATGCTAGTTAATACTAAGTAAAATAAACTTAAGACCTACAATTAAAGAAACATTATCAATAACAAGAGAATTTTTCTTACTGATATTCCTAATGCCAATAATCTCACTTTTAACATTGTCACCAAAACTAATCTTTTCTCTATCAATCACCCTATAATAAAGGAAATTTTTTACATGTTCTTTAGTGTTAGATTTGGTGTCATTTTCACCTACTAAGAATATCTCATGCCATAAATGCACTTTCTAATGTTGTATATGTGAATCATGTGTCCAAAATTACCACAATAATGACATAAAACATGATATTTCTCATAAGAGAGTGAATGACCATGTGATGCTCTATGAAAATTATATATATGAGGCTATAATATATAAAACATGCTATTGGTTGAACCCCTATGAGCATAATAGCTTTGATTTTATGGTGCATGATCATGTGAAGATAATTTTCTAGTCAAACTGTAAGGTGCTTTATATTATTATGATGTATAAGCAAACATAAATGTATGATTTATATGTCTAGATGATACAAATGCTTATGCTTTTGTGTGGGCAACCATGGTATAGGTTTTTAGTGGATGATATGGATAATCAAAACTTAATCTAGATTTATTATTGAGAGACCTTTGAGAGATAATTAATGAATCAAGCTTTTCTTTCCCTTTTACAAACATTGAGAGGGAAATTTAAAGGTCTTCGTTTTCCTTCTTGAGAAGAAGGTTTTCCTCCTTAAACTTGTTTAAAGTAACATTATGTACTTTTTGCAAATCCTCACTTTTTTTTATATAAGTGATTCATTTTTGCTTTTTAGGATCTTATTTTCTTGTTTTATTACTTTAAAAAGAGTATTAAGATCATTAAATCGGGCTACTTGTTTAAACATTTATTTAGTCATGTATCCAAGCATATTAATCATCTAAGTATCATCACATGATTCATAGTCAAAGTTTACCTCATTGTCTTTTTTCATGAAGCACATGTAATTCACTTCATCATTAGAAGATTTTTCATTTGAATTGCTGGAATTGTCTCGAATGGCCTTATAAGCTTTCTTGGTTGGCTTCTTCCCCTTTTTTTGTTAGGACAAATTGCTACAATGTGTTTAGGTTTATTATTCACATAATGAATAATCTCCTTTTGTCATCAATCACTTTTGATGGAACACCTAAATGGCTTTCTATTAGGTTGCTTTTTCTTATTTATGATTTTTTTAAGTTTTTATGCAAGCATCACAAACTTTTCTCATTCTTGCTCATTGAATGAACTATCATCCTCATCATATTCTTGATCATCTTAGGCTACTCTTTTGGTCAAATTAGAACACTTAAATGCCACACCTTTTTATTTCTTTAGGGCATTTTATTTTTTATTTTTTTGAATATCATCTCATATGTGAGTAATGAACCTACCAACTCAGTCAAAGGCAATGTGTTCAAGTCCTTTGACTCCAAAATTACAATTTTCTTTGGGTTCCGTGATTCTTAGAGTGACTTAAGTAACTTTTTAATAAGTTTTGCATTATCAAGGTTTTTACCAAGATTTTTTAAAGAATTAATAATGTTAATAAATCTTGAATATATTTCAATAATGTTATCACCACTCTTCAAAAATAAGTTATAATCATGTATAATAACGTTAATCCTAATATCCTTAACTTGGTTAGTTTCCTTATAAGTCACTACAAGGTCGTTCCATATCTCTTTAACTGACTAATAAGAGGAGATATGGTTGTACTCATCTAACATCTTGGCATAATAGAGTAAATATTTGGCTTTGAAGTTCAAATTTTAGGGTTTAAAATCTTCTAAGGTAAACTCACTTTCAGGTTTATCAACATTAATTTCATTCTTAGTTTTGGTAATTCTTTTAGAATATTACAAAATTTTTAGTTAAACAGTAGTGTCATATCATTGAAGATAAATGTTCATTTTTTTTTCCAATAGCTAAAATTAATGCCATCAAAGACAAGACATTTAAGAGGGTTATTGCCCTCAGGGTGACACAGATGAAAGGAAAGTCATTGGATCATATAGTATAATCAAATAAAAACAATCTTAATATGAATGGCAAATGCAATGTGAACAACAACAACAAATTGTTTAGGTATTGTATGCAAGAGAAATAAATAACCACAAGATAAATAATAACTCAAATATCATGAGTGTTTGTGAAAAACAATAAACAAAATTGTGAGAGAGAAAAAGACAGAAAGAGAGAGAGAGAGAGAGAAAAGTCAAACATGATGATTTATAAATGTTTGGATCACCTGATTCTAATCTTCTCCTCAAAGAATCCTCTTTGAGAGTTTCAACTCCACTGTTAAACTCCTTAATTGGGAGGAGAATAGTGACAACACACACAAAGGTCCTTAACCTTTTTTTCAACATTTTAAGCACACAAACTCATTTCTCATGTACAACCTCTCGTTCTACACACTTAAAATGCTCAAACTTTTCCCATTATCACTTAAAGTAATACTTGCTCTTACAAAAAATCACTTTTTTCTTCTCTTTAATCATATAAAACTCAATATAATTGAAATGTGGTTGAGAGAACTTAATCTTCTCAATTCAACTCTTTAGGCTATTGTATAAAATGAATTTTATACAACATTAAAGGTCTTCTAGTAATTACAAAGGATCGAGGTGTTGATCTAGAACGTTGAGGTAATATCTTGAAATTTATGGATCATTATTTCTTATTTTAATGCTTTTAGTTGATTGATGCAATTAATTGCATCAATTTATTGGGATCTCTAAAATTATTAATTAGACTTTAAAATTATTTTTATAACTATTTTATCTAGTTTAAACCTTCCAAAATAGTGTCAAATATTCATAAATATTGCCTTTAGGTCTTCCATCTTAATGTAGCGAAAGATTCAACAATAACATAATGTCAATGTAGATCAAACTTGAATTTCTACTAGCTTAGACATTTTTCTAGCATAAAAGTTTTCCTTCTTTGGATTTGGTTCAACAAATTTTCTTTAATAGATAACTGAGTATCATATTAAGAGATCCTAACATAATTGTTTTCCATACATGAGTGCTTTTTAACTATTGACAACTATTTAACCAATTGAAAGGGAAACAAAAGTCATCACATGTAAACAAGTCAAAAAACTAAGAAAGACTTCTTTAAAATGCTGGCACACATCACTTTAGCCATTGTATGATAGTCACTTATAAGAGTCTTTGTTATAGGGTAGATATACTATGTCATATAAGCAAGGTCAACAACAACCTTTAAAATAAGTTCCACAAATAGTGACTATCGTACAATGGCCAGAACAAAGTTACTTGTATTGTTCTCAGATTGAGAGAAAGGTGTAGGAAAGAAACAAGTAAAAGTAGAGTGAAGAAAAAAATCAATTTGCCAAATTTTAAGACGTAAAGAAGACTAAAACATTCATCAAAATTCAAGGAAAACTTATATCAATTTACCAACAATAGGCTATATTGCCAAATGGGTGATGTAATCTTAGACTTGATTGTAGTTTATTGATAAATGCAATTTTAAGCCTAACAATTCCTTTTAAATCCTAAATTTTATAAGACCATAAATGTACTTATTGTTGTATTTCCTTTCCATATTCCTTTTAGCTTATTAATTTTCAAAGTTTGACATATGAACACAAATTTGTATTCATTTTTTTGTTTATCTCTAAAATAGGAAAATAAATAAAATATTTTGCAATCAGATACATTTGTTTCCCGATGAAATCTTCATTTAAATTTTCTTTCCCAAACAATTTTGCACCCAAACAAAGCATTCACTTGTAGAAGATTATGACTATAACAACAATTTAATGCTCATAAAATTAAAGACACATTGCCTCTGGGCTAGGACTCAATGATTAATGTCAACATATGGACATTACCATTATACCTTATTAGTCACCAAAGTGGTTAAACTAGTATGTTTAACAGCACACATAAATAGTCATTTATTCATGATTTTAATGAGATACATATTAATGAAAAAAAATTGGATAAATTAATGTTATTAATCATTAAAATTTAAATATTTACTTAAAGGAAAATCATTATTTTATGATTAGTAATATAATTGAGGTATATTAATTATTTTTTATTAAATATATTTATTTATTCAAAAATATTAATTATACCTATTAAAGTTAATATATAGTATTATTTATGATAGTGCATTGTAAAAATTTTCAAAGGAGAACTATAATATATTTTAATTGTTTTATCCAATTTATAATTAATTATGAGTATTTATGATTATACAACTAGTTTAATTCACTTGTATGTTTAATCTCTTATTTTGTTCAATGGATTAAACTTCTCAAAAAGATATAAATAAGTCAATGTTTACTTAGATGCTATGAATCTTAACTTGTATCATTAGTGAGTAAGCTTGTTATTATTACAGATTTAAGTAATAAGGAAAAAAAAAAGTAACATCATAAATGTAAGAACAAAATAATAGGTTGAATTTTATATTTATAAAAGTGATTGTTGCCAATAATAAAGAAAATTATTTCTCAAACAAAAAGCGCAAACAAATATTTTCAATTTGTAAAAAGATAGCTCTGCTTTACAAACTAGTCATTCGTTGATACTCTTATAATAAAACTCACAACCGTGAGGTATACTAGATCATGAATTATGCAAGAGTACGTTATTGAGATAATTAATATTGTAATAAGACTTAAGATCTTAGGATTAAGAATAAAAGATTCTTTTTTGATGTAGTTCATTTTGAACTCACTACCTCCTTAGTATGAGTTATTTCAAATTAATTATAACGCTAAAAAAAATAAATGGAAAGTTAATGAATTTGTCATTATGTTGGTTTAAGAGAAAATTAGATTGAGAAATCAAGTGAGTCACTCTAGTAATCTCATAGGGCAAGAGGGTTAGGAAAGAATGAAAGTGAAAGCCAACCAATTTAAAAAAGTAAAGAGCTTGCTTTTGCTCTTCAGGTTGAAAAGAGGAAACAAAAAGGTGATAAATATCATTTTTGTTAAAAAAAAAAAGTTGGACATTATCAAAAAAATTAGCCAAAATGTAAGGTTTAGTTTAAAAAAGAAAGATAAATTAAATACCTTAATATGTTTCAAAGTAAATTTAATTGATATTCTTTATAATATTTGGTGACTTGATTTTAGTACTACTACTTTTGTATTTAATAAGATGCAAAGGATTTATTATGATTTGATTATTTTAGTTTATATAAGAATATAATCATTATTGATTCATGTATTTTTAATAATAGTTTATATATACTAAAACTTGATAATATTTTTGTAAAATTAAGTATAGTACAATGAATGAAAAATTATGCTTGCTTGTGGTATAAACATTTGGCTTATATATAAACAAAAATGTTAATGAGATTGATGAATAATGAGATTATTTCAAATTTAGATTTTACTAATCTTGGAATGTGTGTTCATTACATTAAGGATAAGCAAACTAAATATAATAAGAAAGTATCCATAATAAGCACCTAGTTTCTTGAAATTATACATATTAATATTTGTAGAACTTTTGACACTTTTTTCCTTGATAAAAAATTGTATTTCATCACTTTTATAAATAATTTTTCATATTATATTTATATTTATTTGCTTAACGAAAATTTTAATTATTAGATACTCTTGAAGTATATATAAAGAAGATTGAAAGATAGTTATATAAAATGACAAATATTATAAAATTTAATAGAGATGTTGAATATTATTATTATAAAAAATATTATAAATTAGAGTATAGTCCAAGTCCAATTATAAAATTCCTTAAATGTCATGAAATATGTGCACAGTAAACTATATTAGGTATATCTTAGCAAAAAGTATTACAAAAAAGTGTAATCATATATTAATAGATATGGTTAGGACTATCAGGAGTAACTCATTTTTACCTAAATTTTTATGAATGTATGCATTCAAAACCATAAATTATTTGTTAAATAAGGTTCTTAATAAAATAATTCAAAATACTTATGTTAAACTATAGATAGGAAGGAAAACTAGCTTAAGACAATTTTATGTTTTAAGGTTGTATAGTGAAAGCGAGAATTTATAATCCACTTGAAAGAAAATTAAATTCTTGAATGATCAGTAGTTATTTTATTAGTTATCTA